>CM029367.1:4343723-4448723 GCA_017165825.1 Hepsetus odoe
AGCTGTTTAAATGTTTAAATAGTTAAAATTGTATAAATGTTATAGTTATTAAATATTACATAATTAAAATAATGAATATTACATTTGACCTATACCTATATACATATTTATACTTATATTATATATTGTATACACAATACACACACACACACACACACACACACACACACACATATATATAAACAATATATAAGTATAAATATTTTTATATTTTAATTTATATTATGTTTCATTATAAATTTAATACGTGTTTACTAATTTTTATTTTGCAATAGCAAAAATAGTATTTTCGTTATAGCTTTTTTAAAATTTTTGACTGACTTATTTCAATAACGGTCAACGCACGCGATCAATTTTCCCGCCCGTTTTCACATTAGTCCCGCCCTCATACAGTTCGATTGGCTATCAGGTTTCCTTAATCGTGGCTTCGATTGGCTGAGTAGACTGACGGACAGCTTGTGTGAGCCGCTCATCCAATGTCAGGCGGGCAGGAGGCGGGGACGGAGGCTGTGGTCGGAGTGAGGGAGGATGGAGGAGGTTCTGGAGCGACTCTCAGCCGGAGCGTCAGAGCGAGGACAGGGCCTGTTTCCAGCCTCACCGGCTCAGCAAGGTGGCCACAAGTTTATTTGGATATTTTATCACTCAGGTGGAGAGTTGAGCCCCGCCTTGTTTCTGTGAGGACCGAGTCCGTGCGGAGTTTATAAAACCCGGTTTTCTCACCCAGAGTTTAACGGTCCTTATTCCAGACTGGAAGGCGCTGCCGGGTTTGTTTTTGTTTTGGTGAAGGAGAAACATATATTTTAAAATATATTGTATATTAGGCATGTTTCAACTTTTACTTGTTTATTTTTTTGCTTTTCTTTGTTTTTTTTTTGTGTTTTAGAAGAGTCGGTGGAATACAAAGCTATTAGCAGAGTGGGATTAATTTTTTACTTTACATATTCTGTTTATTGCAGTTTTGCCTGGTCAGTACGCTGACTTAGTCCTGGGTTTAGTCCTGGGTTTTGTTAGCCTGGCTTATCCTGGCTCATAGTCCTGCTTAGTCCTGGAGTTTTGTTAGTTTGGGGTTAGTCCTGGGTTTAGTCCTGAGTTCAGTTAACCTCATGCGTGGTCCTGTGTTGAGTTGGTCCTGTGTTTATTCCTTTCTTTAGTCCTGTGTTTAGTTAATCATGTGTTTAGGTAGTTGCACGTTAGTCCTGGTGTTTAGTTAGTCCTCTGCTGAGTCAGTCCTGTTCTAACTAGTTCTGTGCTGATATAGTCTTGTGCTGAGTTAGTCCTGTGCTTATTATGTCCTGTGTTTAGTTAGTCCTGCACTTAGTCCTGTGCTGAGTTAGTCATGTATTTAGTTATTCTTGTGTTGAGCTGGTCTTGTAGTTAGTTCTGGGCTGAGTTAGGCCTGTGTTAGTCCATTCCTGGCTTAGTCCTGTGTTTAGTCAGTCCTGTGTTGAGTCGGTTCTATATAGATTTGGTCTTATGTTTAGTTAGGCCCCTGTTTAGTTAGTTAAATATTTAGGTAGTCCTGTGTTTAGTCGTTCCTATGTTGAGTCTGTCCTATATAGATTTGGTCTTATGTTTAGTTAGGCCCCTGTTTAGTTCTTTGTTTAGTTAGTCATATATTTAGGTAGTCCTGTGTTTAGTCAGTCCCATGTTGAGTTGGTCCTGTGCTGTGTCTGCTGCATTGTGCTGATGCTCCGTTGGGTGTAGTTGTGCATCTCATGTATCGTCTGATTCCCTTTATTTATTCATTCACTCCGTCACCCGAACCAGGTGAGCGCGGACACGCACTAGTCATCTTCACGCATCATGTGCATGGTGAGGCAGTCAGAGACACACAAGCTGAACCCTAAACGTCCACAGAGAGACACTTGTCTCTATTCACCTGAAAACAGCCCCTAAACAGCGAACTGCACAGTGTTATCAAAACCAAATCGAACCAGCTCTTCAATTACACCGAGGCACTGGATTCATCCTACACAGCTGAATTCGTTCACTCTTATTACCATGCTATAATGTTCAGTTTGCTCACTGTTGAATGAATTCATGCCTTTTAACTTTTCAGGTGTTCATTCACTACTGGAAAGACTCAGCTTAGTTTCAGCAGATATTGTAAAGGTTGTAAGCAGTTCATCAGAGGGAGTGATTAATAAAATAATCATCTACGCCCAGCGATCTGGCCACAGAAAGTGCAGACCACTACTGCACGGTGCATATTGGTTATTAAATGTAGTTTCATGTGAAAATACCCAATTAGGCAGCAAAATCCACAGTGTTAAATTAATACCTGCAGGGTTGAATGAACTCTTCTAGGGCTGAAGTAATACCTGCAGAGTTCATTAGCATCCAGCTGGACTCAATAAACTCTAGTGACATTTAGGCAAGATTGGGGATTTTGGTCGAAGTGGCTGGTGGCGTTCAGACACCAGAAGGTCAACGGTTCAAATCCCAGGCCTGATTGGGGCAGAATGGCTGTGCCTTGGGCGAGGCACTTAATCCCCCACTGCTGCTGTGCTGGATCGGCGGCAAAATGACCAATTTCCAATGCAAGCGGATTAATAATGCAGAAGCCAGAATGACTTGTGATGATGAATGAGCAGAAGTGTTGAATACATGTGTTATGATTGAATGATCAATGAGGCAATATTGTTTCACGCCACCCTCAGGTACATTTCCAGCCTTGTTCCTCCAACACACCTGAGGTTAAATGGATATTTTGGAGCAGAACAGTACAATGCTTCTCAGATCAGGATTGAGAAACAAAGCAGACTTTCCAGTCAAAAGTAGTAGAGGAGAACAAGGCTCTTTGCAGGTGTCTCACACACTCGCTCCAACTAGTGAAGAAGTCGTTAGTCAGGTGCTGGGGATTAGAGCTGGCCTGGAGGGAAGAATCAATAAGGATTGTGTTTTTCATGGGTAATCATGCAAATTAAATTGTGCAGCATGGATGCTGGTGCGTTGAATGTAGAAGGCAAAAGTCTCGTCTCTCTAAATGCATGTGAATCTCACACATACATCCAAACTTTTGACTCTACATCAGTAAAACTAGCCCACAAACTTGTCCACAAGGTGTTCAGTCTTAATTAGCTTCTGACGTCAATAAACGTTTATTTTCATTCAGGTGGCAAAGGTATGCGGTTCTTTACTTAATTACAGATATTCAGTACACACATTTTCTCCACCATAAACTCTCTCTTTCTTCTCTGTTTCATCTTGTAATTTTGTTTCATTCGTTTTTACATCGCCTATGTCTGTCATGCTTGATCTGCACCAGTGGGATCATCTTTTCTGTCTGTTTTTGTCCATTTAGCCTTGAAGGAGTCCTTGATGGTGGGAGGCAAGCATATCATAAATAATGGAAACCCCCCATAAATGAATAAAAAAGAAGTAACAAGCATCTATATTTCAACCATCTGCATTGTACTCTGGGAAATGACACAATACTCAAAGGTGCAACAAAGAAACTACACAAGACTACACAGTGCAGGCAGGACAACACAGAGTGCGAAAATAAATAGAGAACTTTAATACACATGAGGAAACCACAGAACAGGAGAGAACAGGATAGGTTTACTCGCTCTCACGCTCTCTCGTTTCCAAAGAAATTGATTTCCAGGATACTGTAAAACATTTTTCATCAGGGAGCCACTATCAATGTGCAGGGACTCCTGGAACTTCCGGGAGTGGAAAGATGTCTGTGTGAAGTAGGGATTCTGATTTACTCTTTCAAAAATAACACTGAAGATAATCTTAAACCGTACTGTAAGTAGTAACCAGACACAAACCACAGGGAGGAAACATACTACTTATTTACGTCTTAGATGGAAAGGATTTTACAAAAACAGTCAAACGCACCAAGATAACGCCATTATTGATGATGTGCAAAAATCAAGTCCAATAGCAATTGGACAATTGGACAATTTCATTTGCTAATCAACTTACGAATATGTTGCTGAAAATCATCACAGTGGTTTTCTTTGATAAAAAGGGTGAATATCCATCTTGAAGTGTGTGTGTTATAAAGATAAACAATTTGATGAAAATGATCTAGTAGCATTTTCACCATTTGTATTGCAATTTACATGTTATAATTTTCTTTAACTAATTTTGAAGCCCATTCCCTTTTCGCCAAAAAAGTTGTTTTATTCAGACTTGAACCTTTAATGCCAGACTGCTGATTTGCATGCTTTGCATTATTTGCCGAGTATTATTGTTATTAAACCATTTTTATGAAACTATTAAACTCACCCACTTTTTATAGAATTGCCCGCTTTCAAATGACAGGTATGATAAAAATGATTCATTGTTCTGCCCCAGTATGTAGAGGCTATTATATAGCATTAAGGTCTATTAGAGGCATATGTGCTTTGGTATTCTGCTCTTCCAAAACAACAAGTGAAATATGTCCTCAGGTCATCATCTCGTGAGCAAAAAAGGAACCCTTTCTCAAAGCAACAACTTAAAGTACTTATAGTTTATAATTTACTATATTATAGTTTACAATCTACTATAATAAATTGTAATAACATTTACCAGCAAAATATAGAAATGCAGCCTGAGTAGTTCTATTAAAGATTTCCTAGAAGCTTCATTAACCTTATTTATGGGCCCCAGGTGAACACATTTGTGAGCCAGATTTATCATAAAAGAATCAATGGCCTTTATTTTATTCTTTCTGAGCTACACACTCTTACATACACAGGTGGGTTTATGTAAGAATGTGTAGCTCGCTCTATCATGCTTGGCTGTGCCTGGCTGAATAAAGTGGATGACCCAAGGGTAAGAAGCATTTCACAGAGGTTGTGTCAGAAAGTCCTCCTTTTCTTTAGTTCAGATCTGCAGGTCTCCAGAAGTTAAGTTATACTCAAAATTAAAGTGATGCATTGAAGCTGACTTCTATTGAGAACGTATACACCTGAAAATGGCCAACACATTTGAATTAAGCAAATTTAATGCATCCCTTATATCTCACGGCTTTTTGATGAATTTCAGAACCGCTTTCAGCTTTGGGCTGTCAAGTCAGAGCTAAGCCTGGAGTGACAATGTAGAAGTGTGATTGAAGAATTATTGGGATAAATGATGAAACTTAAGGATTCAGTCATTATGCATTACATGTGAGCTCTAGAGAGCCTCACGTCACCTGATGGTGATATAATTACCATGTAATTACTATCTAGGTATCTTCTAATAGTGCTAATTTATTATTTAAAAACGGTCTTTTACTTTGAACATTTACTTTCCTGGCTGCCTTAATATCATTTATTAATTTCTGAGCTCCTTGCCCTGAACTGATGTCTGTGAGCACGATAAGTTTTTTCCATCTTTGCATGTACTAGTAGATATTATTTCGCAGGTGTCTTAAAAGCTGATGTGTGTGACTTCTTTGGCCATGCCTCCAGCCTAACTTTGCCCTTTAAGGAAACCCACCTCCCACCTGCCTTTTCAAAATCGACCAACATTAAGTGGCAATTACCTCACGATTTTAGACCAAATTGCCTGTAATTAACACTTCAAAGGTTAAAGGCAAAAATGTCTCAGCTTTTTCAGTGTAATCTCATTTTGGTTTGATTCTTTTCAGTCAGCAGACAGCTGTCAGTGGTCCATTTTCTTGTAATCTACACTTTATATGGGCCATCAACATGTAATTAGCAAATCCTGCCTTTAATTCAATCACCAGCCATTTCAGATTACTCCTATCCTCTTTGTTTGTGGTGCATTTGTTAATACAAAGCCTCCCTTTCAGGTTCACTGCAAAAGATCCTCAGCCTGCAAAAGTCAATGTGAAGTTTTTTTGTGAGACATAAAGACTAGTACACCAGTCACAATTTGAATTTTATATAATCATGTTTCAATACAAATATATATATATATATATATATATATATATATATATATATATAGATATATATATATATATATATATATATATATATATATATATATATATATATAGAGAGAGAGAGAGAGAGAGAGAGAGAGAGAGAGAGAGAGAGAGTACCAGACTGACAATTTATAGCTTTACAATAATAGATTTTACTATTAAACTTTCACCTCACCACTTCACCTCTTACCCCAGTACTTAGCTCTACTTTTGCGTCTCATAGGTAGGGTGAACCAGATTCCCAATTGGACATTTTTGAGAGGTCTTGTTTTTTTCTTCAGTTAATAAAGATTTTTAAAATAAGCTAAATGTATTTTGATCATTTTCTTAGAGTAGTATTTCAGGTGTCACAGTTGCTAGATAGCAAACGTTACATCTTTATTGCCAATTTGTGTATCACATTCCTGTGTTCATTTACTCCTCTTTGATGGTGTTTGACACTCTAAATTCAGCACCACTAGTTGTTTGGTAAAGAAGCTGTGCTCTTCTTTCATTTGAAGACGGATGGATTGAAGTGAGATCCTGAAGTTAATAAAGCGAGTGAATAAAATGAGGATGACATGTTGGAAATGTCTGATAAACTGCATTGTTTCTCTTTCCATGAAAGCCTTCATGAACTGCTGATGATGTATTGGATTCTCCAAAGGTGTCCCATTTCATCGGGGACTTTAAAACGCTACCCCTTGTAATTAGGTTCCAAAGGGCAAGGTGACTCTCAGAAAGTTAGCAGGGGTTAAAAATAAGAAAAGTATCCACAGTCAGAAGGCAAGGTCATGCTGATTAGCCATTCAGACACTTTAGGCTTTAATAGCGGCCTACAACAAGAGACATTATCGTTTCCAGTTATTTATATGGCAATTAATTGTCAGTTAAAATTTCATGATCAAGACAGAAGTGCAGTTCTATAGGCAGTCAGAGAGGCCTATAATTATCCAGTAATGTTTGTGTATTGCTGCTTTAGGATATACAGCACTGTGCAAAAGTTTTAGGCAGGTGTGGAAAAAATGCTGTAAACAAAGAATGCTTTCAGAAATATAAATAATGACTGATTATTTTCATCAATTTACAAGATGCAAAGTGATCGAACAAAAGAAAATCAAATCAAATCAATATTTGGTGTTTCTACCTTTGTTTCAAACCAGCATCAGTTCTTCTTGGCCCCACAGAGCCCTGATCTCAACATCATCCAGTGTGTCTGGATTACATGAAGAGACAGAAGGATGTGAGGAAGCTACATCCACAGAAGATCTGGGGTCAGTTCTCCAAGATGTTTGGAACAACCTACCAGCCGAGTTCTTCAGAAACTGTAAAGTAGTGTACCTAGAAGAACTGATGCTGTTTTGAAGGCAAAGGGTGGTCACACCAAATACTGATTTGATTTCGATTCTCTTTTGTTCATTCACTGCATTTTGCTGATTGATGAAAATAAATGATTAACACTTTCATTTCTGAAAGCGTTCTTTGTTTATAGCATTTTTTCCACACTAAAACATTTGCACAGTACTGTATGTGTTTTGCTTTGATGTTGAAACTGCATCATGCTCTGCCTCAGTATCTCACTTCATGAGTCTGTCATTCTCTCCAAATCCACTCTGAAAATGGGTATGTGTAGCAGCAGTGAGAGAGAGAGAGAGAGAGAGAGAGAGAGAGAGAGAGAGAGAGAGAGAGAGAGAGAGAGAGAGAGAGAAAGAGAGAGAAAGAGAGAGAGAGAGAGAGAGAGAGAGAGAGAGAGAGAGAGAGAGAGAGAGAAAGAGAGAGAGAGAGAGAGAGAGAGAGAGAGAAAGAGAGAGAGAGAGAGAGAGAGAGAGAGAGAGAGAGAGAGAAAGGAGCGATCATTTGAAATGAAGGCTGGATATCTGGCAGGTACTTTGAGTGGCAGGCACAAATGAAACGCTATAACGGAGGGAAGGCGGTATGAATTGCAGATACAGTGGCACTCTCTAAAGCACAATCCCTACACTACAACAGAAGGAGGAGGTAAAAGAACAGATGAAGCAGGGCTGAGGAATGTAACGCAGGGGTATCGGTCTCACAATAAATTTGGATACGTTTTTCTGAGCTTCTTGTGGAAATCCTCACTGGTGTAGATGCATGTAAAAGAACCCCCCCCCACCACACATCCTTATTTTTCTTATACCCAGAAATCTTATCAGCAATTTTAAGAGGTAAAAGGTGCTTTTTTGGCTTATATTATATCATATTATTTTTTTCGTATTTTCAACATTATTTCGTTTTTGTAAGCAAAGTGACATTTAGCCTCATAAACATATGGACATTTAAATGGTTAAAATTTTGGATATGTCAATATCTTTGCAGTGTTTGAATTCCTTTTTTCTTGAATACGTATTGCAGCCTTGTGGGTTCAACTCTCACCGTGGGTTGCCCTGAGGTACCCTTGAGCAAGGTGCTGTCCCCGTCAGTTTGCTCTTCCCTGCGATAGGCTGGTGACCTGTCCAGGGTGTGTCCCTGTCCTTCGCCCTGTGTGAGCTGGGATGGACTCCAGCACCCCCCTGTGACCCTAATTAGGACAAGCGGTCCAGAAAACGACTGACTGACTGACTTATTGCAACCTAAATCATAAGCTGTATACATCATGATTTTTTTCCCATATTGTCCGAGCCCTACTATGAAACCAACATATAAGGCGTGAGAAGGTGATATATATATATATATATATATATATATATATATATATATATATATATATATATATATATATATACATATATATATATATATTATATATATATATATATATATGTATAAAGGGGTTAGAGCAGTGGTCCCCAACCATTGGGCCACAGACCGGTACCAGTCTGTGGGTCATTTGATACTGGGCTGCACAGAAACACTGAATAAAATGATTGATTATCAGAGTCTAAAAGACTTTTCTATTTAGAAAAAACGCTCTTCTCGGTCATCAAAAGAGCATCAAAAATTAAGCCCACAACCTTATTTTTATGCACTTTGTTTTAAGCTGTTTCTATGCCAGTCTGTGAAAATATTGTTTAACATGAAACTGGTCGGTGGTACAAAAATGTTGGGGACCACTGGGTTAGAGGATCAGAGAATAATCGTATAAAATAATGGCCCTTGCTGGAGAAGCCTTTACCTGACACTTCTTTCTCTTGTTTGGTTAATTCATCTCTTTCATCTCGACCTCTCTATCCCTGCATCCCTATGGTGTGTCTGTGTGAGGTCATTAAATCAGCAGGCTCACTCAGGCAGAATGGAGGGAATGAGAGGACAGAGGGTGCCTTCTGAGTGTGTGTGTGTGTGTGTGTGTGTGAGCTTTAGGAGATGACCCTTTTGCCCGGCCACGTGCATGAAGGTTGGTATTTCTGTCCCTGCGTACCATCATAGCAGGCAACCTGTGGGAGACCTCATAGAAGACAATAAATCACAACGTCAGTCGTGTTTTGTTCAAGTTTGACCTCTCAGAGGTCAGCAGAACTCGCAGCAGAAGCTCTATAGTCACTTCATTATGTGTGATTGGGTTCCTAATTGAGCACAGCTGTGGATCGGACATCACGTTCAGCACATCAAGCTGAGTGTCCACTCAAAGATGGCTAAGTGATGCACGCAGGAGTCAATTATGTTACAACGCTATAGGATCGTCATCTAGAGCTAGTCTGGATATAAAGCTTTTATGGCCGACATCAGGACAGTATGGGAGAATCACACCAGTAGCAGTACTGTGCTAGTAGAGCATAAAGCTTAATGGGTGACATTGGGACACAAGCTCTTATCTCCCCTGTTTTTTAGCGACTGTTGATCAGCACTGCTACATTTAAAGGCTGATTTATGTTATCTTGTAAACCAGGTTTAGGATTTAGGATTTAGGAATGCTGTCTTAATGAGTGGCTATTATTAAAAGAATTGTGCTATTTAACCTAATCTCTAGGTGCAGCATAGCTAATCTCTCATTTGCACTACATGATTAATTGCCACGGACAAAAAGTCCTCTCTAGAGAAAACAATAAGGTTTTTCAGGATCTTCCTTCAACTCCAATGTAGAGATGCTTTACCAGAATGTTTTTCCCCAAGTACCTCTCAATACAAAGTCCTGCGGCCTTCAAAACAGCATCAGTTCTTCTAGGAACACTTGCACACAGTTTTAGAAGGAACTCAGCCGGTAGGTCGTTCCAAACATCTTGGAGAACTAACCACGGATCTCCTGTGGATGTAGCTTCCTCACATCCTTCTGTCTCTTCATGTGATCCAGACACACTGGATGATGTGGAGATCAGGGCTCTGTGGGGGCCAGAAGAACTGATGCTGGTTTGAAGGCAAAAGGTAGTAACACCAAATATTGATCTGATTTAGATTTTTCTTTTGTTCGCTCACTTTGCATTTTGTAAATTGATCAAAATAAACAGTCTTTGTTTATATTTCTGAAAGCATTCTTTGTCTATAGCATTTGTTTCACGCCTGCCTAAAAATTTTGCACAGTATTGTATTTTCAGTTTTTTTAATTGAAACCTCTTTTCAATCACAGTTGAAAGGAAAGTCCAGTTTCAATTTGCATTTATATTTTAGAGTTTTACTCATTACTGTTTCTAAACTATATGGGAAAGGACTGGGACATCTGGACATTACAACTATCTGTAAATCTATAACATCCCATTCTAAATCCACAGACATCAATATGGAGTTGATCATTCTTATGCAGATCTAACAGGTTCCACTCTTCTGGGAAGGCCAGGTGAGAAGTTAGATGAAGTTAGATGAGAAGTCCTGGTTTGCAGCCTCCACCAAACTCACCCTTAATCATGTTTTTATGGACCTTGATTTTTGCACTTGGATGGAAAAGCAAGATGCCTTGCTAAAACTGTTCCAAAAGTTGGAAGTATGAAATTGTCCAAAATGTCTTTGTGCGCTCACACGTAAAGATTCCTTTCATTGGAAATTGGGCGTCTAGACCAACCCCTGAAACACAACCCAATAGTACCAATATCTCTCCTCACGGAGCCCAAATGCTCTTCTGGGTAAATGGGTAGATGCACTCCAAGCTTGTAGAAAGCAGACCCAGAAGCGAAGAAGCTGTTAAAACTGCAAAAGGGTGTGCAATTAATTATGAACGGGATATCATAAAAGTTTCTGGGCCTAATGTCCCAATACTTTTGTACATATGATCTATAAGGTTTAAAGCTCTAAACCGAGGCTAAAGCCTATATTTACCTTAACAGACCTACTCTGTTGGTACGCCTACTTCTGTGTAAGGCCTAGAGATAAATGGTTTTCTATTTTCTTATTCAGAGCAGCGAAATCTTTTTTTGGTAGATGCAGCTTGAGAAAGGTGTGGGTTCCATCATGACTTTACAGTACAGTTTGGGTTTGGTTAAAATTTAAGTGGAATTTTAGAGTTTTGGGGGTAAATGTGAGAGAGAGAGAGAGAGAGAGAGAGAGAGAGAGAGAGAGAGAGAATGAATGACAGAATGAAGGAACTTTCACTGTGTGAAAGGTACTTTGTGAACACCTTCTCCTGTTCAGAGTATAACTCAAAGCTGAAGGATTTACAGCGTTCAATTACAGCCCAGCTCATAAATAATCAGAGAGAGGGTGACCATAATACCCAATCACTGTTAGCTTTACAGCATGACAAATCCTTGTTGTTGGTATTTATGTATTGGACGCAGCCCTGGGGAACTGTGTGTCTGCGGATGTGTGTCAGTGAGAGAGAGAGTGAGAGAGAGAGACGGGGAGCGAGAGTGAGAGAGATGCCTCAAACAACTTCCCAGGATGATTTTTGTAGAATATCCTTTGCACAATATTTTTAAAGTCCTTTATTCAGCTTATTACTAGTGCTGGGCATCTGCATCAGATAACCAGCATTAGTGCCATATTTAATTTTCAGCTTTAGTGAAAATGATTATTTGATTGGTTAGGATGGGCAGTTCAGAAAGAAGCTGGTTCCTTAAGTATGGAAACTCTTCAGCCTGTTAAACCTGCTTGAGTGGGAAACAAGGTTTGGCTGAACAATTTGTAGTTTTTCTGACCAATTAATCATTTTATCATTGTGATTATTCACCATAAGCTTAGGTCCTGGTATGTTACTTTGCACGTGAAAAGAACATACATTTTTCTAGCTTGTATGGTGAATGTTACGTGCTAAATTTAGATGCTTATGATTGGTCCAATTCATCCACAGACAGCTGACAAGCTCCATATCTTGCTTTCTCAGCACAACACTGACGATAATATAGACTATAACTGGACAATGAAACATTTATGCAGTAAAGTCAATTAAAAATAATAATAGATTTGTAAAAAATGTAAATGTTTTTAAATAAATAAAAACTGTGTGGTTCATAAAAACAACATAAATGTCTGGATACACGTTTGCTGTGCAACATAATTATAATGCGAGTAGAAACAGAACAGAACTAAAGATTGTAATCGGAAAGAGGGATAAGCATTGGCTTGGAATACAGTTTGAATGCTCCTGAGTTGGGGCAGCGGTGGCCTAGTGGTTTGGGTGTTCGCCACGTGATTGGAGGATTGGGGGTTCGAACCCCTTCCCAATAGGTTGCCCTGAGGTACTTTTGAGCCAGGTGCCGTCCCCGTCCCACTCCTCCCTGCGATAGGCTGGCGACCTGTCCAGGGTGCGTCCCCCGTCCTCGCCCTGTGTGCGCTGGGTTGGACACCAGCGCCACCCCGTTTGGGACAAACGGCAGATAATGGATGGATGCTCCTGAGTTAATTTACTTCATTAATACTTCTTCTTCAGCTACCATGGTGTATTTAGGAAGTACTGTGATATTACATTTTGTCATCAGTGGCCAGCATTACTAATGACACAAGATGCAGTTGTGCTGCACCACTGTTATCTATTGTGTGAGCCATCCTGGCAGCCCTGAGAATGATTCTGGGTGGAAGAAAACCTTTAGTGAGGTCTGCACAAAACCTTTGTTTTACCAAAGAAAGTTCACTGAACATATTCTCATTTACAGACATGACCTGGGAAAA
Source organism: Hepsetus odoe (assembly GCA_017165825.1). NCBI lineage: Eukaryota > Metazoa > Chordata > Actinopteri > Characiformes > Hepsetidae > Hepsetus > Hepsetus odoe. The sequence goes on from CM029367.1 coordinate 4,356,568, forward strand.
TGAAGCAGTGTGACAGGGCTTGCACCTCCTGGGCTACTTTGCAGTAAATGACTTGTCTCAGGTACAATGGTAGTTCTCTTGTGGGCTTGAACCTTTCAATCTGCTACAAAGTCTACATTTTTCTTCCGATTCTCCTTTCAGTCAGTTTGTGGGAGAACATACACTGCCACAATGGTTATTTCTATTTCAATGTGGTTCTGTTTTCAGTAGTGTATTGTCATCAGAGGTCCAAACAGTATGAACCTTTTATTAACTGATACTGATTTTAAGCAGTTAAAAAATTCAAATGACCAATGATGTCAACTGATATAATTAAGTATGGCAATAGTTTTAGCAAAATAGTGCTTTAAGGACTGCTATCACTGTCAATGATCAACTATTAAGCATCCCATATTTACATTTATAGTATATTGTAAATTATACATATATTATACATCATCCAGAGCAACATTACGCGGGATAGTCTACCTTGAGCTACTTGCTTAGGGGCTCGAGCAATGCTAATGCTGCAGAATAAAGCCAGCCTCGATTCCACAACCTCTGTTACGCAGCTTAGTATCTGGCTCCTAGTCTACTGCCACCCACATACCGCTGTTTTGTTGATAAATACGTGGGATATAAATGTCGGTTGGTCATTTTGTTGTTATATACTGATAAACTGAAGTCTGTCTTGAGCAAGTCTGTAAACAAAGTGTGAGTGGCCTAAAAAATCTGTCCAAATGTTTCAGTGCTTTGGTAACCCCGTGAAATTGACAAAAAAAAAATTACCAACAGAATTTAAAGTGAAAACCCTTGTCATTGCGAGGTCACAGCACAGCACACAGTGAACCACAACAAAATTGGACCTCTGCATTTAACCCATGCACCAATTGAAAGCATCTGGGAAGCAGTGATAGGGACAGTACCTTGCTCAAGGGTACCTCAGGGTAACCTACCGGTGAGGGAATTGAACCCACAATCTTCCGATGCTGGGGCAACTCCCTAACCATTAGGCCACCACTGCATTTTCTTATTACGAATTGCATTTCACAGTAATTTAACTAGCCTCCAGGTGCTTACTGTGAGGTAGGGTGTCAAGAAAACACCAAAGAAGTCCTAAAAAGTAGACATACAAAACCCAGTTAAACCACTGAAAGAATATTTTACATTTATATATTGAGAAATAATGTCCAATATTATGTATTTGTGAGTGGCAAAAGTGTGTGAACCTTTGCTTTCAGTACCCGTTGTGACTCTCTTGAACAGCAATAGCTAGCGCTAAACATGCGTTGACTGCTGATTAGCCCTGGACATCCAATCTTCTTTACAGAACAGTTTCAGTTCTGGGATGATGGTGGGTTTCCTTACATGAACTGCTCGCCTCGGGTCCTTCCACAGCCTTTCTGTTTGGTTAAGGTCAGGACTTTGACTTGGCCATTCCATTAACTTTATTCTTCTTAAATCACTGTTTGGTAGAACGTCTTGTGTGCATACAGTCATTGTCCTGCTGAATGACCCTCTTTCTCTTGAGATTCAGTTCATTGACATATGCCCTGACATTTTCCTTTATGGTTCAACGGAATAATTCAAAGTTATTGTTCCATCAATGACGGCAAGTCGTCCTGGCCCAGACACAGCAAAACAGACCCCAGCAAGGTCATTAAACTGAAATGCAGTGTTTTTCTTTGTCTAAACATAATGGGATCCTTTGAAATTTCCTTTGGTTGTGCTATAATAAACTACCACAAATATTTGTTTTTAAGAATCAGGCTTTTGAATCTATTCTTTAAATAAAACAGGGCACCCAGTCACACCCGATTTTCATCCCATTGACTGAAAACAGAGTCTAATTTCACATTCAGATCTTATAGGTGCATATAGTTTTACCATCCAGTTAGTACTGAACATTGTGCCTAATAAATAAATAAATAACAAAGTATAATTTTTTTGTCTCATTAGTCTAAATTGGTTTCATTTATCTACAATTAGGACTTCTGATGATGTTTTAGTTTAAGTTTATGGGCCATTTTTGCAGTTTAGTTTTAAGATTTAGCCTCTGTGATTATGAGCCCTTTAATGTGATCTGAGATTTTCTAATAGTCTCCCTCAGCTCTCCAGAGTCCATTTAGAGCATTAATATCTGTTTTTATGTATCATTATAAGGATTCCATCAAGAAATCTAAAGTGCTGCTTTCTTCAAGCATTTGTTGAATGAGATAAGGTAATTAAAGTAAGATGTGGTGCCACAGTGAGTTTCATATTTCAGTAATATTAACAGGAGAATAATGACTTATTATTGACTTACTTTTCATATAGAGAAACATGACTTTAACAGTGGTCAGAAGAAAAAGTCAGTCTTTTGGAGTGTTGTCATTGTGGAATTACTTTCGGAACAGATGAACACCATACATATTGGAATTCTTCCTGGCAGCCTAAATTCACGGCAGAGCTTGAGTTATGAAAAAAGCCTAATCTGAGAAAAGCACTTTTTTAAAAAACAGATTGACTTTTAGCTTTTTTGGAAACATTTAAATCCTGTCGGAACACTTTAATGTACATCAAGCTGAGTTTTAAAGCTAAAAAGATCCAAATTATGATCAAATAACTCTTGAGCATTTTCCCCAATTTTTTCAATTAATTAATGTGAATATTCACCTGCTAGCTTGGACTCCCGTAGTTGAACGAAACAACCAACATTGTGACGGATAAAGATTAGAGCATGATTCATCGAGTCACGTGAAGCACCACCAGTCTTCCTCCACCTGAACCCAACCTGTGTAGCATACCATGCTTGAAGGAGCCTAACCGTATGACAATAGGCAGGAGAGGAAATTTCCAGTTTTAGACAAAAGCTTATATGATTTAAACTTTTTATGTTTCCAAAACTCTGCCAGTATTTCTACTGTCTTCATTTGATGAGTTTTTTGGTAAAATCAAAAGAAATAAAATGTGTCAATTACATCGAAAGAAATTGTGAAGTGCAAAGTGGAATCGATGTATTTACTCCATGATATACGGTCCCTTTGAAAACCAGGTTTTGGATTAATGCAGTAAACAGGTCAGTGATTTTAACGGACGGGCTTTATGGTAGGTGGCCTTGTTTGTGTATGTAAAGCGTTGTTCTGTACAAGGACATCTTCATCAAGGTTAAGAATGTTGGGTGTAAACCCCTGTGTCTCATGGCATCATTGCCATATAGGTCCCAAGGAAAATACAGAAACTATATGACAGCCTCTACTGGAATGGATAGCTTTGTTGCTCTCATCAAGCTTTCCCACATGACAAAGAAGTGCACTCCTCCTTTCTCTCTGTTTTCTCTCTGTTTTCTCAACATACTGACAGTTTGTTTTGCAGAGAAATGATAGAGCAAATGCAGAAGCCTGGCATCTGTTGGATGAAGGATGAGATAGAGAGAGATAGAGAGAGAGAGAGAGAGAGAGAGAGAGAGAGAGAGAGAGAGAGAGAGAGAGAGTGAGAAAGAGAGAGACAGGGAGCAAGAGTGAGAGAGAGAGAGAGAGAGAGAGAGAGAGAGAGAGATAGATAGAGAGAGAAAATACTCTGTTCCAACTCTCTTCTCATCTGACAGCTTTATTGATCCATGCCTTTTAGTCAACTCAGTCTGAATCACTTGTCCACCTCTAAACTGTATTCCGTCAAAAGTCAAAAAGCAACACCACAGCACAAACATTAGCATATACACTTACAGAGTGTACAGAGCTTTATTAAATATTGCGATTTTTGGTAGGTTTTTAGAATTTTAGTAGTTAGTGTCGTTAATAATTATGTCAGCTGTTTATTACATGGAGGTTGTTCACACATATACAGCTCATCTACATTAATAATTTGTTACCAAAGTATATGGTTCCCAAAAGAACCTTTTTAACAGTAAAAAGGTTCTTTTGGGAACCAAAAGTGTATTTTCTCAGGCATCACTCTAGTTCACCTTGAGGGGCCAGACTGCAGACGTGATATTGCAGTTTTCTTGCTGAATTGTAGCAAAATATGTTGCTAACAAGAGCACACCACCGCTAAGTCCTGCCCCAAAATCTCTACTCTGTGTTTTTATAATGAGGTAAAGTTATTCTGGTACCCTTTGCAATGTGTCCTCCTCACACTTTACACACAAACCATCACATAAACAACATGCAAACCATCACACTCCACTTTGAGCCATATCTTCATCAGACTGATTTAGAAATGTCTTGATTTTATCTAGGAAATAGAAAGTTTGCTTCCTCTCTGGGTGCCCCCTTAAGCTGTCCCAGTTACCGTCCCTGGTGCTCTAGTGGTTCGGTTTCGTGGCTCTCACCACCATGGCCTGGGTTTGATTCCTGGTCAGGGAAGAATGATTTGGGACAGTTCTGACCTAGTGGTTAGGAGCTACGTTATACGGGTTGGAGACAGTGGTGCTGACGAAAGGAGGCGAAGCGGGAGGTGTCAGAGTTAAAGATGCTAAGATTTTTGTTGGGTGTGATGATGATGGACAGGATTAGAAATGAGAATATTAGAGGCACAGCTCAGGTTGGACATTTTGGAGACAAAGTTAGAGAAGCAAGATTGCGTTGTTTTGGATGTGTCCAGGAGAGACGAGGATTATATTAGGAAAAAGATGTTGAAGATAGAGCTGCCAGGAAAGAGGAAAGGAGGAAGTCCAAAGAGGAGGTTTATGGACGTGGTGAGAGAGAACATGCAGGCAGTTGGTTTGAATGAGGAAGATGCAGAGGACTGGAAGAAATGGTAACGGACGATCCGTTGTGGCAACCCCTAAACGGGAGCAGCCGAAAGAAAAAGGTGATCTAGGGGTTAGGGACAAGATCCCAGGATCGGAAGGTTGTGGGTTTGAGTCCTGAACCAGTAAGTTGTACCTAGAGCAAGGTACCCTCCCCATCAATGCTCCCCAGGTGCTGGACATGGCAGCCCACTGCTGCACAGTGTGAATCCGTGTTTTTTTCTGAGTGCTGCTGTGCTGTGTCACACAATGACAAATAGTCACTATCACTTTTTACCCCTTTTTTTCCCCCTTTTTCCCCCTTTTTTTATTACTATTTTGCTTTAACAAGATCTGATCCTGCAAGGCTTTCCAATCAAGCCCATGTACCACAGCACTCTCTGGTTTTGCACTCTGAACTGTGCAGTTGTTTGATCTGCCTTGTGCTTTACTGAGGGTAGCCCAGAACTCACTCAACCACTAGTATTAAAAGGCTCCATCACCACAGAAGCTTACAACATTGTTTTATTGCTGAGATGAAAATATCAGATCAAGCGTCTTTGTGAGCAGTTTATTCCTAGTTGAGTTCTCTGACACTCTGAACACGGTCTTGCAAGGATTCCTTTCACCTGTACATTGGCAAAGTGAATGCTGGATAATTGACGGTCTTACTGATTGAGAACCACCATCAGAAAGATGATCTCACAAATTTGAAATATGCAAACACTTGACATGTAGAAGACACTTGAAGTGGACTCAGTCATGACGGATTTCTTAAATAAAAAATCTATCCGTCAACATATCATACATTTTCACTCATTAATTGATCTTCTCCAGCTGCTCCTTTAGCTTTATCTTTGTGATGCCCCATACCGATTGGTTGATTTAATCTTTAAAAATGGAAGAGTCTGAGCAGGTGCATGCTTTGGCTTTGCACACAACAGTATCTCTGTGAAGTAATTAGTCAATCATAATTTGTTTTGATCATAATCGTAAAGATTTATATATGGCTCTTGGCTTGGGTGTGTGAAACTACATCCATCTGGAAACAATTACATTATTATGCTTATGTTCAAAGTGTGATTTAAACTGTAATCTTACAAATGAGGTAAATGAGTCAAATAAAAGCATTTCAGCAGGTAATGTAATGATGCATCTGTTATGCTCTGTAAGAGCAGAAGGGTTAGGAATGCTGAGCTAAATTGCTTTAATTTTTCCTATTTGATCTAGCTAACTTATCTGCTAAATGCAATTTTCTGAGCCATATAGATTTTTCAAATTTCCCTAAATCTGTAACGCTTGGGTGATGGTGTGGTCCAGACATAGAAGCTCAGCCAGGCATCTGGGACTTGACTTTATTTAACATAACAAACATAAATGCACCTGCATGTGTGTGAATTACACCAAGAATGACTGATGCTCTGCTCTGACTCATTGGAGCCTTTAACCCCTTGTCCAATGAGACACACACTGTGGTCCTTGATGAGATGGCAGGTGTATCCAGTCAGAGCAGAGCCCTGTCTACCGTGACAAAATAAGTGTTTCCTTAGTCAGATATAAGCACAAAGAACATTGGACTTTGGGATTGACCTCCAAAATCCCTTAAATTACTCCATGTCTGCAGTATACAGTGATGGCCACCTGAAAGTTTTGTTGCCTCTCAGCAACATTCGTGCATTTTGCCCTATTTGATTTTGCAACAATTAAAAAAAAACAATAGTCCACTTGAGACCATCTATCACATTAATTCAAACATAGGAACCATACCTGAAATAAAAGAATCACTATAATGGGCCTGTTGGGTTATTGCTGTTGACATATTTATTGTTGTCTGGAATAAAGTAATGTTGAGTGGTGCTTTGCAAATTTTATGCGTATTGTTAATATTTCAGCATTCCAGTACCTGTTTATGAATACTGACAATGTTGTAATGCTCATATTGTTTTAGCAGTCACAAATTCTGTATTCAAAAGTGTGTTCATTTACATTGGCATCAATGTTTGTAAAAATGAAGACTGGTATGGACTATGGGGTGTGAATGTTACATATGAATACTTATAAGCTACAAAAGTTAACCCTTTTCACAATATGGGCTCTTAAGGCTTCAACTTCACATCTTCCAGAGAGAACTGAAGGTCTTCAGGGAGCCAAAAGAGCTATTTTTGACACTTAGTTTTAAGAGTGTAGCTGCCTGACTATGGCACCATACATGCAGCCTCTCTCTCTCTCTCTCTCTCTCTCTCTCTCTCTCTCTCTCTCTCGCTCTCTCCCTCGCTCTCTCCCTCTCTCTCTCTCTCTCTCTCTCTCTCTGCGGGAGACACGCTGGAATTCATTCATTCCCACAGTTTGTGTTGAGAGGATGAGGGGAAGAAGAAGGAAATGGAGAGAGACAAAGAGCATGCCGGCTCCTATGGAGATAGCTGGGGCTTGAGCGATGGTGACAGGGCAAATGGCAGAGTGACGCCTCGCTGAGACTCCATCCTGTCCCGATAATTGCCGTCACTGCAGGTTTTCAAAACATTTATACCCCCCCCCACCCCACACAAAACAAACAAACACACCTTCAAACACGCACTAGCATACAAATCCCAGGCGCTGAAGCAGAAACGCTGTTAATTTTCACACATGTGCAAATAGAAAGGGGGTTACACACTTCTATGCACTTGGTTTATTCTTCAAGTACACACCAACATTCATACACAAACACACACATAAGCACACACACTGGAGCTGTCATTGTTCCCAGCACTGATTTACAGGAACCCACTGTGGTATTTGGTTTAGATTTGCTTCTAGGCTGGAGCATCTTTCAGACAAGTTGCAGATCTGTCAGAAAGCATTCAGGGAGAAGAACGCAGATTCTAAACAAGGCAATAAAACAATAAAAAGTAATAAAACTGACTTTAATACAGTAAAAATGTAGTATAAAAATGTATACTGTAAAGTATGCCAGTTTTAGGATGTGAGATCCTGCTACAGTTATTGCTGAAGCACAAGTTGATTTTAATCCTTATTCGGGCTGCATAATGCATTGCTTTTTAATTGTTATTGCAATATCTTATTGTTTTGGACATAGTGACCCATAACAGCTCCAGTGGGAGTGTTATATACACAGTACTGTATATATATAGGGATATTTTGAATAACATGAATGTGAATATAATAATAATAATAATAATAATAATGTGAAATACTTTTATTAACAGTAAGGCAGCTGTTTGTGTAGACTTTTATAGGTTTTTGAATTACATTAGCCAAGTTCATCCTTTTTAAGTGCAACCTGGTAAAGATAATGAGATGCAATACACTCCTTACTGTTACTGGCTGTTTCTTAGTTAACACTAAACAATTTCTTAGGTGACAAAAGAACAACTGACTTTCCATGTAGTTTCTAATCAGAACAGCTTTATTTGGGGTTTAAAGAGGAACTCAGTAATGCATAGTGAGATTACTTTTTGCAGTATCAAGAAAGTAATGTTACCATCTGAGAGAAGTAGTTAATTTGTAATGAATTTCCGTTTTTATTTTGAGTTCTGGTTTAGAAAACTTGATGAGGAGGATTATGTGTTTTAGATAAAATGTCAGAATAAAACAAAACGAGACTTAAGTAAAAATAACACACCAAACACAGAATACTTGACTGAAAAAAAGATAAAATAAAATAAAATATTTTATTTTATGAAATAAAAATGGCAAGAGCCAATAGCTCGGAAAACTGAATTAATATATATACAGTACTGTGCAAAAGTTTTAGGCAGGTGTGAAAAAATGCTGTAAACAAAGAATGCTTTCAGAAATATAAATAATGATTGTTTATTTTTATCAATTTACAAAAGTTGATGTATGATCAACCAGTTTTAACAAACAGGTGCTGATGATCATCAGTGTCACACGAAGGTTGAAACACAGTCATGTTTGGAACAACCTACCAGCCGAGTTCCTTCACAAACTGTGTGCAAGTGTACCTAGAAGAATTGATGCTGTTTTGAAGGCAAAGGGTGGTCACACCAGATATTGATTTGATTTAGATTTCTCTTTTGTTCATTCACTGCATTTTGTTGATTGATGAAAATAATGATTAACACTTCCATTTCTGAAAGCATACTTTGTTTACAACATTTTTTCCACACCTGCCTAAAACTTTTGCACAGTGCTGTATATAATATTAATAGTAATAACAACAACAACAACAACAACAACAACAAAAATAATAATAATAATAATGATTATTATTATTATTATATTTTACTGTATTAAAATGCAAGACATGGACCGTTGAGAGGAAAAGCAGACCATAATGCGGGCCATACAATCCACCAGAGAAGCCCTAGTGCTGTTGCTGTAGCCTCTATATTGTCTGGAACTGTACTGGAGGGATGAAATACCATTCATCCAAAAGATATTCCCTCAGTTGATATTTTGATGATTGACACTGCTGCCTACCATGTCAGTCAATTTTCTTCATTTTGGCTGAGATCTGAAAAAGGCTCTTCAGGAAAGTCTTCTCTCCAAAAAAATAATTTAGGCTTCTTTAAGAGTGCTTGTGGTGGGACCTTTGTTTATGTGGAGAATATCTGACAGTTTTTCTTGGAATGGTACCCTGGGGTTTTGAAACTGGTGCTGTCTTAAGGACCAAGAACAGTTTCAATGGACCAAGAACAGTTTAAAGAGTTTCCATTTTCCATCCATTATCTGCCGCTTGTCCCAAACGGGGTCGCGGGGGAGTGCTGATGTCCAACCCAGCGCACACAGGGCGAGGACAGGGGACGCACCCTGGACAGGTCGCCAGCCCATCGCAGGGAGGAGCGGGACAGGGACAGCATCTTGCTCAAGGGTACCTCAGGGCAACCCACTGGGAAGGGGTTCGAACCCCCGATCCTCCGATCATGTGGGCAACGCCCCAACCACTAGGCCACCACTGCCCGTTTCCATTTTCAACCCTGCTATATTGCCACTCTTGTCACTGGTCCTTGAATCACTAGCCAGCTGACTTGTTTTTGTGACTAAAGCCCTGGTAATGATCCCTCACTCATTACCACTTAATTTTTGTCATCTTGATCCAAAATTGAGGTCAATTGGTTCTTTACAAGCCAGGGAGCATGGTGGCGTATACAGTGCACCAACCTCAAAACTAGGACAGCACCAATCAGATATTTGATGTACAGCATTTGATGTACAACTTTCATGTTCAAATCTGTAAAAACATAAATTTCATGTAACTTCAATTTATTTTTTAAGCCTAAAAACAAGGTCAAATTCAAAGCATTTTAGGCTGGTATTCCTAAACATGCTGCTCCAACCACCAAATCTCAACTTCTGTCCAGTGGTTTGGCATTTTTTTCAAGCTATTATCCCCATTTAATTATTTAATGATCACTTACATTACAACTCTATGTCAAGAAAACATACAAACACAAGTATGCATTTGTCAAATTTCCAACTAATCATTGCATTTTTAATTGCTTTTTCTTTTCTCAAGTATGTGTAATTGAGTGTTTATGACAACCTTTCATTGATATCAGATGGAATTTTGATTGAGGACAGACAACTGCAATAGAATGCGAGAGTGCTTAGAACTCATCAGTCATCCGGACTGTTCACTCTAACCTCCTACTGAGAACAAAGCGGCCACTCCTTTGTGGTCTGGGTTAATAAGTGATTGATCTTTCATTGGAGACTGCAGCTGTATATTCGTCTCATTGATTCCTGTGAAAGTGGGTGGATCTTGGAGGAGAGTATCTGTTTGAGACGAGCTCTCCTAGGTTAAGTCCCGTCGAAGACAATCCTGCTGCGATCGATAATATCAAGCAGGAGTTTTTAGGGGGATCCACTTCACAAGAGAGACTAAGATTACGTTTCATTTCATTCCAAGCATACCTCATTTTGCCCCAGCAAGAACAGAGACGCAACAGCGAAAGTGCTCCAAACTTTTTTTTTTGGCCCTGTATTTATCAGCTGATGTTACTGTTGGTTAAATTAATTGATTGAGTGCTAACATCACTACAACCAGATGGCTTTGGGGGATATTAAGCTTTTATGGTAGCCTAAATTGAAAATTATTGCAACTTTAGCTATGTTGATAGCCTCCAAAAAAAGTTGAAATGAAAAGTTCAGTAGCCCATGTAGAGGAATATTGATGGTGATGTCCTGTTTTTTAACGGCTCAGTAGAAGTGAATGAGCTTTTTGGAGGTCAGTCTCGTTTTTGAGGTCAGCCACTGGAAAGATTTGGGGAAAGTAGAAGTGTTTGGAGTTAAGCTGGGCCTTGATTGTTACAACATCTAACATTTTCTTTTTTGTATTGCTTATTTTTTACACTTATTTTTATGATTTTATATGATGTAAAGGTGTCTTGTGGCTGCATATTTGCCTTGAGATGAAAAGGGGATCTGGGTTTTCATTGCCTTTCGCTGATGGTGGTTGCAAATTAGGCAAATGTGCAAGCGTTCCTGCCGATACGTGCAAACTAGAAGAAATCAGTAGTGTCGAGGTAACACGATTTATCCATATGCAACAAACTGACATGTTGGAATTATGAACCATTTTGTTTGATGTGCATAGTTGAGTTCATGAAAGGCCTGGAAAAATGTGAATTTATGTCATGAGCAGTACTGCTTCTGTCATTAGGCTTTCAGTTTTTTATATGAAATATTTCAGTTGAGGATATTTTCTCTAGTGCCTCCAGTTTACATGTTTCTGCCAGACCACCAGTTCATAACTATTGGATTGTTAGATTTTATTATTTAAATTTCCCCACTTAAAACGTAAGGAAATACTTAAGTGAATAACTTATAATCCATTCATAATGGCAGCTTTTGAGATTTAAAATGAAATTTTTAATTTTCCTCTTTTAAATAATTTAAAAAGTGTTAGTCATTCAGCTCTACCTGCCTCATAACTTCAGTGTTGTTGCTAAAGCCTTATTGATATTCCCACATCGTCTGCATGGCGGTGTCTTCTGGTGGCTTTGGGTTGAGACCAGGAATTGGGGCAAGTCCTCAACACTTCATTTGTTTTTACTGTACTTGACATTAAAATGATAAAAGAAGAGTGGCATAAAGACCAGTGCCTTGTGTTTGCAGTGAACAGCTGTGGACATGAAAAAATATGATATTAAAGAAGAAAACATGAATGAAATGTAGCAACAGAGCAAAATGAGCTGTGCGAAATTGTGGAATATGAACAAACGATGATAACAACAAACATTTTGTTATTGAGAAGCTGTGTTTTATTTGGACTCTGAGTAAAGATGTTTTATTATTAATGATCCCTCTTATGCGCTTTATATATTTTGCCTTTTAAAATATTTTTTACTAGGCATTTTGAATGCAATAAAGCAGGGGTAAACAGAGAAATGCATGCTCTTTTGTTTCATTCCTGGAGAATGAATAATGAATAAAAACTACATATACAAACAAACTAACAAATGCACAAATAAGCAAACGAAGTCAAAATATAAATATATACATAAACACTTTTTACCACCCACTTGACTTTACAATGTGACTGACCGATGATTGGAAACATCACAGTTTTATGTGCAGGATTAAGCTTAGCCTATTATTTAAACTTGGGATGGCAGAGAATAATGTTAAGCTCTGTCCAGCTGAAACTTCTTTCCTAACTAAGCAGAACAGGCTTTGTGAGACAGAATACAGATCTGGTCAGCAGGAAGTCTCTTTGAGGTTAACACTGATGTCTAGTCTGCCTTTGATTCTTTGTCTGCGCTTCGCCTTGGCTATCACTGTGTCTTGCAGAGAGAGAATTTTTCTTCGAGAAGGAGACCAGGAACAGGCAGGGCTGATGAACGGCAGTGGAAGAGTGGCAAGCATGGAGGTGGGAGAATGAAAGGGAGTACAGGGCAAGAGATAGGAGACGAAGAGGAACAATGATGGCTTGATGAATAGTGGCTTTGACAGAGAGAGAGAGCGCGAGAGAGTGTGTGAGACAGTATGGGAGATGGGCACATGTCATCGCCCGAGGGAAGAGGAAATAGTTAGAAGTCCCACTGTGCTGTCGGGGCCTATAATCACCTCAGGATTTAATGGCTGGTTAAATAGCATTTTATATCAAATTTGCTTTCAGTTTGGAAAAATCAGATATAAAACTTTAATTAATTAACAAATTAAGGTTTTAAAACGTACTAATTTCTTCAGGCCATACACAGCAACAAAACTTCGGTCTTAAAGGCACAACTTGTCTAAGGCATAGAGAGGTTGTAAACTCATGTGAAATGAAATGTGGAGGGACAAAATGCTCTGCGATGGGCTGGCGACCTGTCAAGGGTGCGTCCCCCGTCCTCGCCCTGTGTGCGCTGGGTTGGACACCGGCACTCCCCCGCGACCCCATTTGGGACAAGCGGCAGATAATGGATGGATGGATGGGACAAAATGCTGGATTGTTGGCCCTTTAAAGGGACTAGGCACCAGGATTGGGAGGTTGTGGGTTCGAATCCCGGAGCAGTAGGTTGCCCTGAGGTACCCTTGAGCAATATAGCTGCCCCTTGCTGCTCGTGTGTTTATGGGTGATAAGCAGAGGTCACATTCCGTTGTGCTTGCCAATGACAATTTATCACTTTCACTTCACTAAGCAGTACTTCCTATGCGTGTGTGTGTGTGTGTGTATGTGTTAGGTGTAAAATTATTAATTCTCTACGCATTCATTTACTTACTCACTCAGAATATAGAACAGAACACAGATCCGTCACAACCTCAACCATTAGCAATTAAAATTAGATTAGTGTTCCACGGAGCGAGAATCAAAATAAAGCAACACCAAGTTTGGAACGAAATCAAGTAATTATCAGGGTTCATGTCTTAATAAGAGTGAGAGAGAGCACAGAAGCATGGAAGCTGGGCTAGACTCCCTCTAACATATTCACTACCTCAGTGATCCAAACGACAGTGCTGCAAGGTGCAACAAGCAAGACGAAAATGTGATGCATGTGTTAAAACTCAGCAAACGTAACGACCAAGAAGAGCTGTCCCACTAATTGTCATTTCTCAGATGGCCGGTGGCTGGAAGCTTAGAGTTATGGACCTCTAAATATTGTCCTTGTCAAAATTAAACCTTGATGGAAAAACAACTTTATAACGTCCAGCAGGTTCCAGGTTTTATTCATACAGCTGACCTCATGTGCATTTCAATGATTAACACGTTATTATCAGCCACTTATTTGTATTAAAAATAGAAATAAAGACACAGCTGTATCATATAAACCCATATTTTTCTTAAAAAAATCTTATTGTCTTGTTCAAATTACAGCCTTAGAGAGGACACTGAAGTTGCTCAGTTTTGAAGTTTTGCTCAGATGCACTACAAATACAAGTTCCTTTTGACTGGTGCATGTGCAAATGTGGCAAAAGTACATTTTTACTTTAGTGCAAATACTAAACAAAGTAAAAAAGTAAGTATTTTAAAATGATAATTCTCCCATCATGAATGTCACACCCAATACATCTGTATTTCACTGTTCACTTTCTTTTTCCATTTTGTCTGTTGTACATGATCTGCATCAGTGGAAACACCAGTGCATCATCTGCTTGTGTGCTTTATGTCTGTTTGAGATAAAATGAGTCTTGATGTTGGGTAGGCTGGCAGTATTTCAAAATAAAAGCGATGGATAATTAACTAATGCATTAAAACTAATGGAAGGAGTCCGTTTTGAAAATGTGATGAGTAAAACATACAGAAGAAAGTAGAAACTACAGATACTTGCGTTACACATATTTCTGCTTTGTTCCTTCCCACCTCTGACCACGAAAGTAATGCATCTCAGCTGAGAATCTCACTATTATAGCAGGGTGCAGTGAGAATCTTGCCTTGTTCAGGATGAAATTTCACTCGGCAAGTACTGAAGCTATTCTAGATGGAAGATCTAGATAACTGCTTCAGAGTTTCTCATACTTAAGTGGTTCTTACACTGGGTGGCCACTCCATTTACACACTTTTATGGAGTATTTCCTGTCCACGAAAGTTCAGTAGCCATTGATGATCATGGTGTCACATTGTGCCCTATACAACCTTATTAGAGGAGAATAGTGTTTGCAGTCATTGATCCCAGCTGTTGTTGTGCAGGCTGTTTGTGAGAGTTAGCGTAGAGTGGAGTTGCTGAGGTCTCAGTTTAGCCTCAGCACACTGGCAAACACTGTCTGCTCCAGCTACCATCAAATCCATCACGTCCACTCATGCGACAGCCCTTTCACAGACGTCCTTTTGGGACTGGAGAGGGGAGGTTTGTGACAGTGCTTGCAGAAATGTGTCTTGTGTGTTCTGTATGTGTGTGTGTGTGTGTGTGTGTGTGTGCGCGTGTGTGCGTGCGTGTGTGTTTGTGTGTTAAATTTTTTTTAACAGTTTGATACTGAATAATTATGAATGATTACATGACTTGTCAGTTTCTCTTTTTGATTATGACATAGTTTAAATGACCCACACATAATAAGTGCAGTAATAAACAAAGGATTCTTCTTGAGCTGCACACTCAAGCTGAGAGTATTTTTGGAACCTTTTATTTTTTTAAGAATGTAGTGGTGGGTATTTACATAGTTGGGTTAAGGGGTAGCATAGTGATGCAGTGGTTAATGCTGTTGCCTTTTAATGGCTCCTGCGCATAAATAAGAAATGTGTTTGTAAAAAAAAAGTTAAATAAAATAGTTATGGAAAGGTTCTCGGGTTTTTTCCTAGCACACCCTTCAACCTTCAAGACAAATGGTTTAGATAATAGAAAGGGGAGTGGGTGGATGTGTTTACAATGATTATTGTCATTTCTGATCAAATTACTGTTAATTTTTGTAATTAAGTAGTGTAGGTTTATTATATATTAGGAATGGGCGTTTCAAGGAAAAATTGTGTTTGATATTAATTAAGACGTATTAACAGGGGCAGTGACAGTCTAGTGGTTAGGGACCAGGATTAGAAGGTTTTGTGTTCAAATCCTAGACCAGTAGGTTGCCCTGAGGTACCCTTGAGCAAGATTCCATCCCGTTCAGTGCTTCCGGGGTGTTTTAAATAGCTGCACGCACGTATGGGTAAAAATTATGGGCTGCATTTTGTTGTGTGCTGTGCTGTGTTACAATGACAATTGTGTGTGTGTATATATATATATATATATATATATATATATATAGGTTGCAGTTTCTGTGAAAATTTGTATCTCTTAGTGGATCTGGTCTTGTACTGCTAATGCAATGTGAAGCTGAAGGGTCCTGTGTGTCATTTGTGCAGGTTCTGCAGAAGGACCAGTCTTCTTTGTGATTGAGACTAATTCTTTCTGTCATGCAGCCCAGCATCAGCTATCCCACCTTTTGCAGCGCAGGCACTTCACATGCTTTGGTGTCTAATTGATGCTCTGTCCTTTTGTTGCCAGATTATGCCGCTTTTCATGCTTGCAGGTACCACCTGTGGTGCCTGTTATCTGCTAGAGCAGACATTATACACGCTGGGACTACAAGACTAATGAATAGGCTTTAGAAAAAGTTGCGTTTTGGGGAATCTCTCGGAAAATCCTCAACCCTTAGAGGTGATAACCGTTGATGTGTATTGTCACTCATAGGTTTGGGAAACATTGTATTTTTTGCTGATGGTGAGGACTCTAAATTGTCTGTCCTATCATATTTGAGTGTTTCATGTAGAGGAGGAGATACCTTAATGATCTGAATTTGATGTTTAAGTGGAGCCTTAAGGGAAAGGATAGAGCCAAGCTTGAACCCACAACCTCTTGGTCCAGAGATGACTATCATATAGACTACCAGAACGCTGACATTACTGAGTGGAATGAATAGGTCGACTCAAAAAATGTAAATGGAATTCTTTACCTATTCTAATTAAATTCATACAATGTAACTTCATTATTTACCGCAACAAAAAATATTATTTCATGGATCACATTTGTTTGTTTCTGGCTTAATTTGTCATGATTTATGTTGTTTTGTTGGAACACTGGCCATGCCAGGGGAAGCACATGGACCGCGATGGGATGACAGGGTGCAGAATGAGACCCAACAGCAGGTTTAGGCGGTGGGGAAGGTGTGTGTGTGCGGCTACAGAAGCAGAGCAGGGCACTCTATTCATTATCACACCCAGGAAACAACAACAGGCCAAATGAAAACAAATGTGACCATTTCTCTTTCTCTCTTGCTTTCCCGCTGTCTGTCTGTCTGTCTCTCGCCCTCGCTCGCCCCAGTTTTTGCTCTGAATCCAATTCGCTGCCAAGATTGCGGCTCTGACCCGACACCAGGGACTGCAGTGCAAACCAAACTCTGTGTATTAGGCAGCCTGTTATTACATTTTGCAAAATACGTCTGCTGTTATTTTTCCGACCATGCAGTCTGCAGGGGCTTGAATTTCCATGTATTTGCCTCACTTTTTGATTCTCACTCACTTAATTCCAATTCTAAGTTTTCTAACTTAAATCCAGGGTATTGATAATGGGTAATGATATCAAACTACTGCTGTTTTTAAGAGTGGAGACATTCTGATCTGGCCTTTACCCAAGCTGACAAAAAAATAACAGTGTAAATGCTAAGCAGCTGAGCAGTTACTCTTAAGAGAAATGTGATTATAATGTGTTTAATAAAATAAAACAAGAATAGTTAAATAAATAGGGAATGAAAATAATACTTTTTTTAAATGAATATAAATTACATATATTTTGTTAGCATTGATGACTAGAATTCCTCCCAATGTGCGGAATACTCAGGAGGAACATTTAAAAGTCAACTCTTAGAGAATTTAAATAAACCTGTGATGAAATTCCCTCAGTGTGGAATGACCTGTGGATCAGGTTGGCTCTCTAAATAATGAATCGACCCAGGACACTGAGTGGATCCAGTTTCTATCTGCGGCTCTTTCAGCAGGTCGCCTGCCCCATGCTTGGCATCACACATACACTGGCTGCTTGTAGTTCCTAACACCTGTCGCCTAGTAACAGCAGTCAACCTGACCTGCTCAAGTTATGACTGTCCGATAAACCATTTAACCAGTGGTTGAGTGTCAGATTAAGTGTCAGAGACTGGCAGGTTCTAATATATCTGCCATCTCACCTTACTATGTCATTATAAAGCTGAAAAGAATAATCCGTTTTTGAACAAACAATAATATGGCATTTAAAGGCACCACTTCTGGGTTCATGTTTAGAAGGTCTTTATGACAGTATTGAATTGTGTTTTTTATTGCAGTTTTATTAATGTTGAATGCTCCTGATGGTAATTTTTTTGTCATTTAATATTGTAAGCCATTATTTATCACAATACAATCCCAATCACAGTTTTAAAGATGAATTTTTAGTTGACTTTTCCAATCACACAATCTGTAATTTTGAGTTTCTAATGATTAAAAGTTGCTTTATGTGAGGAGGTTTTCATTCTATAAATTGAATAATTCAAAGCTCTTAAATATGTAATACGACACTCATCGTTGAGCTCTCAAGCCAAGTACTAAATTTTAAAAACAAGTCCTACATTTTCTGGAACAGTTGTCAAGAGAAAGGTTAGTTTTTTTTTTACATTTCATTCATTCATTCATTCATTCATCCATTTATTTATACATTTTTTAATATAAGTACTGGAAATCTCAGCCTTCTGGAAGAAAGTTCTAAAGGACTGCAGTAATAGTTAGCCCAAAAAAAAAACAACCAAAAAAAAAGAATTGTTTATAATTTTTGGCACAAAGTTTTTGCATCTTGGTGTTGAGTATGGTAATTCAGACCGTTTTAAATGAGAGGGCACTAAGTGCAAGGAGAACCTGCCTTTGCTATTTCTTCTTAAATACAAAATGTATGAAATATATTATAATTCAGAATCAGACTGTAAAATATTATTACATATTCACATTTTCCTGAACCAGCCCTTTCCCTCCATAATCCAAATAAAAAGTATTTTTCCTGAACCAGGCTTTTCCTCATTAATCCAAATAATCAGTAATCATATTAACATAAAACACGTGGCAGTTTGTTATACACACCTGTCTTTTAAAGTGAAAGTGACAACCCTTGTCATTGCGAGGTCACAGCACAGCAAGTGTGAACCACAACAAAATTGGACCTCTGCTTTTAACCCATGCACACAAACACCGTGCAGCAGTGGGCAGCTATTGAAAGCACCCGGGGAGCAGTGATGGGGACGGTACCTTGCTCAGGGGTACCTCAGGGCAACCTACTTGGGAGGGAATTGAACCCACAATCTTCTGATGCGGGGCAACTCCCTAACCACTAGGCCACCGCTGCACTTATTAGGTACGTTACCAAATACTTAGCATGTAGGTGCACTTTGTAGGTTTACAGTTTGATTGCATCTGTTGGCGCAGTTTATTTGGCCCGAAAGCTACTATAACTACAGTTTTACCCACTTTGTGCACCTCTTCAATATGTAGTACAATACTGCTGCTGGATATCCTTTAACTGGTCTGGTTTTAGCTGCAGATTCTGTATTGACTATTTCTGTTCTCGTGGTGACAAGAAAAGCAGAGAAAAAGAAAAGAAAAAAAAAGAAAAGCAGACCACACTAATTGTTCTGCTGTTTTACTACTACTGATTCATAAAGAGTCGTTAAGAGGTTTATTAGAGCATTATACAAGCATCAACTGGTTTTGCCAGTGAGCTGTACAAGTGGCAGAATGTAAAAGGACAAGGTAAAATAATTAGATGGAAGTAGTTATTGGGGTGTAAGCCTGAGGGAACATGTAGACATCAGAGGAACTGGTTGAGTGATACTTAGGCAACATATTGTTTTTAATGTTGATATGTATTAAAGAGTATGTATTACACCCATTCTGATAATATGAAATAACATTCACTTGTTTGGCATGTATTACAATTACAATTCCTTATAAAAAGCTTCAGCTGAGAATCATCTGGAAGAAAGATAGACAGATAACTGATCTTTTGTCAGATGTTCAGATTGAGAGACTTTTCTTAAATTTAACCCTGGGTTTAACGCTGGGTCACCTCCTTGCATCTGAAGTCAAATATTACTGAAGTTATCTCAAAATCTAGCTGAGCAAGTGGTTAGAAGCTAATATGGCAGGAAACGAGCTTCTTCCATTGGCTATAACAAACATAACCCAACAGATCTAACCATGTTCTTTGCTGCCTGGACTTTCTTTCCAATCAGCTTTTAATTCACAAACACAAGAGCATTTCAAGGGAGAGCTCCAGCTGGGGGGCACAAGAAAAGGGACTGTCCCTGAAAAATAATTGTGCTTTGCAGTTAAACATGGAATTTAGGTGGTGCATTGCGTAGCACTGTCACCTCACAGCTAGAAGATCCTGGGCTTGATTCCCAGGAGGTCCTTTCTGTGTGGAGTTTGCATGTTCTCCCCGCGTCTATGTGGGTTTCCTTTCGGGGGCTACAGTTTCCTCTTACCATCCAAAGACATGCGGTTGGATTTGCGATGAAAAATTGTCTGTAGGTCAGTTCTGCAACAGACTGGCGACCTGTCCAGGGTGTGTCCCCAACTTTTGCCCTGTGAGAGCTGGCATAGGCTCCAGCACCGCCGGCAACCCTAATTAGTGAGAGCGTGAAACATGGAATTCATCAATGTATATATATATATGTGTGTGTGTGTGTGTGTGTGTGTGTGTGTGTGTGTCTATGTTTGTTGGTCTATATTCTGTGTCCTTATCAGTTGCAGCAAGGTTTCAGATGTGAAATCCTTTTGCTATTCACTTTCTCCCCTGTGGAATATCATTAGGACTAAATAGCAGCAAACAAACAGTCCCACTGCTGTAATTAGCCTGATTACACAGAGGTTGCACTTGGCCCGATTACACATCATTAATTTCGACCTTACATTTCCCTTAATTAAATTGCATGTCACACTGGGTCTCCAGCAAATACAGTTAACACACTTTGGACACCTTTATTTACTCATTTGGTTGCTTACTTATCCTCTGTGTCTTCATTTAAAGTGAGTTACGCCTCACAAGGTGGACATCTCGATTAGCAGGGAACTGGAGGAATTAGCCTTGACAGTGAACGTCCCTGGTTAGCCGAATCTACATCCACCGTGAACTGAGGTTGGTGCCTCGTCACTTAGTTTGATGCATAAATCATTCCTTATCCAGAATTAATGCAGTTGATATAAAGCCCCCTCGTTTCAGTGGATGCTGTGAGCTCTGAAGCTTTGTGTAGTTCCTTGAAGGTGCTTTTAGTGTAAAAGGTATGAACCATATTCAGAAGTCCCAGGACAGTTCATGTTGTTGTTTTTGCTTTCCTCTTTCTCTTCCCCATGCTCAGCCTGGAAAACCATCATAGGAAGAACCTGCATTTTATGCCTAATGATCAATGGAAAGATACAGTAAACATCCTGTGGAGATGAGTCGGTGATGAGGAGACAAACTTTAAAGGTTGTCAGAAATCGCTTGCATGTGTTTTGTTTAAATGGGACTAAAAACAGGGATTATTTACAGGAAGAGCAGAATAGTCCAGGCTTTGTAAAGCTACATTTCATCAAAAGTGAAGAGGCAAAACATTTTTATTGCAGTGAAAGTGTTGCTCATGTTTGGCTTATGCTTAGGATGTCTTGAGAGAAGTATGGCAAATTTGAAACATCAGATTGTTCTGTGCTACAATTTCTTGACTGAGAAATGCTGTTTGTATTCAAGTTACCAAGCTTAGGTATCATTGGTCAGGCTGTCCATCTGGGCAGCTGTGACAATGAAGACCAATAAACATTCGGGACAAATAAGCAGTCCCAGACATTTTTTTTTTTCAAAATTGAAAAAAATATCCCAGTGTTGGATCAACTTTGATGAAATAGAAGCTGCACCATACCATCCAGGCACAGCTTATTAACAAGGCCGACTCTCAGACTGTCAGTGCCACAGTAAGAAGAAGACTTGTGAGGAGCACCACAAAGAGGCCAACAATCACTTTAAAGGAGTGATAGAGTTCAGTGGCTGAGCCCGGAGTGAAGGTGCACCAGTCAACAACATCAAGAATTCTGCATACAGCAGTCCTGTATAAGAGGGTAGCTTAAGAGAAATCCTGAACCACCTCAAAGCATGCACCCTGAATTGACCAGAAAGCATCAGAATAACACAGATAAAATATGAGATAAGATATTCAGATAAGATTTTTGGCTCAAATTAAAATGTTTGACACAAATGTAAAATTCCCTAACGTATGAGATTAGCACCATCGATTTTCGGCATTCCTTATCCTCAGCTATGATTAGATATTTTTTTCAAATTGATCGATGGTGCAAAATACAGGGATGTACTGCACGACAGTCTTCTGTGGTTTGTTAAAAGCTAAAGCTGGGAAGAAACTTGATCTCAAACCCTAGGTGAAAACTACAGTAAAATGAAATGAAAAACAGAAAGTGAACATTCTGTGATGGCCACATCTGTTCTGATCTCAGGACCAGATCTGCTGCTCATGTGCTAATTGTAGGGCTTTGGACGGGTCTGCGGATACTCAACCCATACATGTGCTGCGCTGTGCACATTTGTCATTGCCAGCATTAAATATTTTGGTAAACAGCAACAGGAGCTTTTCAGTGGGAACGGATTAGATGTTTTAACTCCTCTAGAAGGTAACAAGCTTTGGTCACCATGACTTGCCAGTTCACCAATTACTCTTCCTTTCATTTTTCAATGTACTAACCACTGTATACACACCATAAGACCTGCCATTTTGGAGACCCAGACTAATCACCACAGTTTTGCCCGTGTCAAAACCAGTCAGATCTTTTTGCTCGCTCATTTTCCTGAATCACTCTCAAGAAATTACTCTTCACTTGATGCCTAATCAATTAGTCTCCTTCACAGTTGCCATTGTAATGAAATAATCAAAGCTTTTCACATCACCAGTCAATGGCTGTAATGTTGTGGATGGTCGGTGTATAAGATGCTGTAAGGTGAAGCCTCACCTATTTTGCGCACTCCTAATAACAACAAACTTTTGTGTGTTTCTGCAGTGCAGAGAAGGTGCAGGTGATGTGGAGTGAAGGTTCTGGTTGCAGGATGACGGTGGCCAAGCTGTTTCTCATCTTCTTCCTCCTACACTCGCTCAGTGAAGGTAAAACACACACACACACACACACACACACACATAAACAGACGCACCAGAACTGACATTCATAGTCTACTTTAGCCTCTGCAGCCTTTGCATTAACTTCATCCACCTCTCTGTGTCCTTTTCTGTTTCTCCTTGTCCTCCTCCACCCTTCTCCTTTTGTTCGCCGCGGCAACGTCTCATTACTTCTCCTCTTTCTTTCGACCTGTCGTCCTCTTGTCCTGTCTTACTCGCTCAATCAACTTTTTTACTTCGAGTCTGTCACTCAATCTTCACTCAAATGCTCTGACTGGGTCAACACTCAGCCCTTTCACAGTGTTTGCTGCGTAAACACACAGTTCGACACTGACGGAGCTTCAAGACAAACGCTAGACACCTCCAATCAGCCAGGCAGGCGAGCCACCGTGCTGAGTTATCAACACAATGCCACCATCACTTTACATCGCACCAAACAACTTTCTGATGCTCCCGCCCTCACATTTCCCCCCAAATTTCTCAATCTGTCTAGAGTAATTTCTCTTGTTCTGCAAAACTTAGTTTACCCCTTTCAGTTGTTGTTATTTTCAAAGGCTTATCATTTTATAAGTGTATTGATTATTGATTATTTTTATGGTATAAACATGTGTAATAGGAGATCAATCCCATCCAGGAGACAAAAAGTTCTAAATATATTTCTGGCAAAGGAGACTGCAGGCAATAGTGCCATCAATTTCTTCTACCTGTAAACATAAATGTTGGATGGGTCAAAAGCTTAGAGTTTGCCCTTTTCACCTTTCTTTCCTGTTATTTTCATTATAGCAACAAGGGAACAATAATTTACATCTCCTTTTTACAGGATAAGCTCTCTCTGTCACTCTCTCACTCACACTCTTCTGTTTCACTTGTGGTGCTAATAGCTGTGGCTGATCCTCTGGGAAACGTGTTCTCATGCTAATTATCACTCAGTGATTGTTGAGGGGTTTGTGGCCTCAAGTAAATCAAGAGAAATTAAGAGACACCAGATCACTTAACATGCCTGAACTTGGTGTTAAAAGACAGAGAGAGAGAGAGAGAGAGAGAGAGAGAGAGAGAGAGAGAGAGAGAGAGGAGGAGCGAGAGAGAGAGAGAGAGAGAGAGAGAGAGAGAGAGAAAGAGAGAGAGAGAGAGAGAGAGAGAGAGAGAGAGGGAGCCATCCTGTGTGTCAGAGATATATAATGAGAAGTGAGGAGTTTATGAAGATGTGAAGAGATGTGATCAAACACAAGAGCCACTTCACTGACTCTCATATCAGCTCAGTCAAAACACACACACACACACACACACACACACACACACACACACACACACAAAAACCCTTCATTTCACACCAAGTGATATGCCAAATTACTGCATCATTTCTCAGTCTTCATTTATTATCATGCTCCTGTGTGTTTTATTGCACAATAGCAGTTTTACAATCTATAAATATATCGTAAATATAAAACAAACATTGAACCTTCTATGACTTACATGCTGTAAATGTGTGCTGATGTTTAAATGACAAACCCTGACAAAATGCAAATACATTTTTAATTTTGGGCTTTGTAAGGCTACATACAGCATTTTTATTTACTTTACCAATACTTTAAATTACTTTACCAATATATTCCAGTTATGTGTGAGTTTAAAGGCAGATGTAACTAATGCAAGTGATATTTAAGCATTTCTTAGACCAACCTTTCCTAAAGTAGGTCATATATGCCCTTCTACATTCTTACACACCTCAGCCCACAACATTATGCTGGGAAGATTCACGCTGGTGTTCGCTGATCTTCACAAACTGAAAGGAATTACTATCATTTAAATTCAGAAACCCAGGAAAGATCCTGTTTTAAACCAACATTACTGCTTGTCCAGCTTTGAGAGTGAAAGCGTTTGAATGTGAAGCTAAACTAAAATAGCCAAAGCATTTTTTTGTAATTTTATTTTGGTAAAAAACATTTACATACATCAAGTTTCTGCAGACTGTTCTGCAGATGTGTCAGAAACGCCCCATTTTCAAGGTCCAGAATAGAATAGACTCATATGCCTTTTGCAAAAAAAATATATCCAGATACTTCACATTAAGGAAGAAAATCTGATTTCCAAATCCGATAACTGTTCCACACCGTTCCTTTTTCTGGATGCTGTAATGTGGGCCAAGGAAAGCACCTGACACCCACGAGCCATAATATTGTTCAGAAATTTGCTGTATTGCCCACACTATTTCAAGCGTCATATCTGTGTGATAATAAATAGAGAGCGATGCACTAATACAGATCACAGTTCTTGCTGACACTTGGAGTTGCTGACGATTGATGTGTTTTATTTTTTCTCATTCTTCATTTTGCATCTCTCTGCTTCAAACAGCTCTTCACAGACAGACAGACAGACACACGCGTACACACACACACAAACACACACACACACACACACACACACACACACACACACACACACACACACACACACACACCACACCCCTCACGTGGTGCAGTAGTGTCTCTATGGCCCACTGCCCGGATGGTTGATCAAAGCAATGCTGCTTTGTAGGCTGATCTTCCTGACAAAACGGCTTGTCTCCCCGCTGCCCCTGTAACACAGATGACACCCAGGAGAGAGGGAGTGGAAGAGAAAGAGAGGAGACAGAGACAGACAGAGGGAGGGAGGGAGAGAGAGAGAGAGAGAGAGAGAGAGAGAGAGAGAGAGAGAGAGAGAGAGAGAGAGAGAGACAGAGAGAGAGAGAGAGAGAGAGAGAGAGAGAGGGTGTCTTTTAAGGAATCCTATGGAATTAGGCCAGATCTAGGCTTCTGAACAAACTGTAGGACATGTGCCATTTTTGGTGTGAAGCAAAAAATGGTATTGGTAGAGATTTTTTGCAAGTGTTTTCTGCACAAAATGCCTTCAAAGTGGTTTTAACAGAGTGACAGCCAAATCTGATCATCTGCTTGTTTCATTACAAATAAAGTATAATTAGTCATGTTTAATTGGAATGGACTGCATTAAACATTAGATAAAACTAATCATTCTTAAACGATAGTTTGTTCCAAACTCATCAAACCCCAGGAAATGGAATATTGTGATGCATATTGCACATCCAGAAAAGTTCCTTTTTTGCCAAAACTGTTTACATGTAAAGTCTTGATTGAAAAGCTCAGCCAGAAATCTGATTGGTCAGGATGTTCAAATCACACCATTAAAAGCAACGTGATTGTTTTGGAGGGTTGTTGTCTTAATGCTGCCCTCTGTGATAACAGTAACCACTATGATGATGCAGAATGCAATATATAATGCAGACCTGTTGTTTGGGTGTTTTTACACAAACCTGACTAATCTCTGCTCTCTCTGCTGCAGCTGTTAACCAACCACCACGGTTTCAGAATTACTTCTTCCAGTCATACCTGCTGATCTACGAGAATACTGCAGTGGGTGAGTTTCAGAAAACACACACAATCATACACACCCTGAACCAAACAGCAACTGCAAGCTCACGGTCTTTGCTTTAAAGCAGGTATAAAATATGTTTGATTTTGTGTGTACTTGGTTTTAGCACTCTTTCAGCACAAACGTGGGTGTGTGTTTGTGTGTGAGTGTGTTTTTGTATGAACTCTGTATAGAAGTTATAAGTGCAAATACAGACTGACACAGGGTGATGCGGCCAGGTCACAACCCATGAATAATTCACATGACTCACCACCTCTCCTCTCCTCATCCTTCTTTCACTCTCCTCTGTCCAAACATGTCTTCATCTTTTTTTCCTCACTGTTACTCTTCTCAAACCCCTTGCTTACTCTATTCCCCTTTCACTCCTCTCTCAGACTTTTGTACAGTAGAACTTCTTTCTGTCTTGTTCATTCTCTTTTTTCTCCTCAGTGTCCGGTCAACAGCCTCACCCGTTGCTCTGAACGATTAGGGGTGAACCGAGAGGTCCTATTTGTTGTGTGATTAATAACGGGATTAATTCAGATTATAAATTTTTCCAATTTTGCAGTGGTGATTTGATGTCTTACATCAATGTTTCTTTATTTGTGTAGTTATATCCAGTGCTCTGCTTCATTTACTCCATGGCCTAAACTTTCTGCCTCAGTGGAGCTTAGACGTATGTGTTATGTATGCTGATGTATATCGTCTCACTGTGAGCCTAATGGGCTCTGCAAATTATTCAAAAACTTCTTTGACTGGCGAAAAAATCAGGGAACCAATTTGGGTGCTTCTTAAAACTTAGAAAAATCAGACTCAAATGATGAACCAAATGAAAGCGGAACAAAAATCTGAGGGAAACACAGCAAAAATCCTTGGAAGTATTTAATTGTCACCTTTTTTATTTTGTCATTTACATTCTCATTGGGGGCAACGGTGGCCTAGCGGTCAGGGCGTTGATCGGAGGATCAGGGGTCCGAACCCCTTCCCGATAGGTTGCCCTGAGGTACCCTTGAGCAAGGTGCCGTCCCTGTCTCGCTCCTCCCTGCGATGGGCTGGCGACCTGTCCAGTGTGTGTCCCCTGTCCTTTGCCCTGTGTACTTACTGGACTGAAAAAAGAAATCCTTGCATATTTACAAACAGCCTTACCCACTTTTTCTCTCTCAGATGGGTCTGGTTTTCCTGCAGCACTTTGTTTTTTGTTTGACAATCACCTGCCCCTGGACGCTACGCCAAAGCAGCTTTCTGAGATAATTCATTCTGGATGTCAGCCACATGGCCTATGGTCAATATGGTTAGTTCGTGGCCACTCTGAGGGAGAAAACCCATTAGGCTGCTAGAGATTTGGCTTGTGAGATTATGGCTCATTCATTTCGGGTCAGATACTTGCTTAATGTCTGTAAATAGTTGTAGTGAAAAACTGTATGTTCTTCTGTAGCTTCTCTAGCCAATGTTAGCTACATCTTATGCATTATTAATATGCTAGGATGAACCATTATGGTCCATGAAGATGTGTATTGCACTGTCAAAGAGTGGCACTTTGTAATGAGTATAGTATCATAAATTATCATACTACTTCAGATTTAGAGCACTGGCTCAGCATTCTGTTGTGATTACAAATGAAAATG
Organism: Hepsetus odoe; assembly: GCA_017165825.1. Lineage (NCBI taxonomy): Eukaryota > Metazoa > Chordata > Actinopteri > Characiformes > Hepsetidae > Hepsetus > Hepsetus odoe. Next base: position 4,384,312 of record CM029367.1, read on the forward strand.
AAGCATTTATATAGTTATTATTAGTATACTATATTATATATTGTAATATATTTATTGATAAAAAGAACAGAATAGAGTCTAAACGTGTAAAGTACCTCAAGGTTAAATACTTCATGTATCCACCTGGCAGTGGCTTCAGTTTAATACACAGACCATATCAGAGCAATAGAAGCTAAAGCTCTGTGAGCCTGCATCTCTTTTTCCCTTCTCCCCTTCTCACTTTCTTATGGTCCCTCCCTCCCTCCCTCCCTCCCTCCCTCTCTCTTTCTCTCTCTTTCTCTCTCTTTCTCTCTCTCTTTCTCTCTCTCTCTTTCTCTCTCTATCTCTCTCTCTCTGTGCCTCTCTCGCCCTCACCTCCCCCTTCTATTTCAGCGATTTACGGATGACTCGGATGATTGACAAGGCAATTTGAAAGTGTCAAGTTTTTCTTCACCTTGCCCAGTGTTGTCATGAGCACCAAATTAAAAAAGATATATTGGGCTTACCTGGTAGAAGACTCGTTTATTTATTTTTTTTTCTTTCCCTTCTTTGGCCACAGATGTACCACTCAAACTCTCCTTGCACTTATCTGTGCTACCATGTGCTGCCAAGTAGCTAATTTACCTGAAGAATTTGTGTTTGTGTTTTGTGTGTGTGTGTGTGTGTGTGTGTGTGTGTGTGTCTCCTAAAACAGTTACACTAATATATAGTGTAAATACAGTTGTATGTGAAAGTTTGGGTGCCCCGGTAAAATTACATGCTTTGTTAATTTTCTCTATAAAAAAAGTCATTTAAATGTGAGATAAACTAAAATGCACTATTAAGTAAAGGTCAATACATTAATGTTATCTAATTATGGTGTGGAGCATTTCAAAGCATATAAAAGTGACAGCTTGTAATGTTGTAATATTCTGAGGAAGCAGGTCCCGGACACTAATTTTGAATGATCAGTGAAGAAACTAAAGAAAAACTAATGCCTGGTATTGCAAGACAGTGATCCAAAACAAACTGTACATTAAGTATTTAAAGAAATTATTAAGGCTTTACAATGGCCTTCACCATATATGGTGTAGGTATATATAGATAGACTAGCTCACAAAAGTGAGTGCACCCCTTACATTTATGTAAATATTTTATCATATCTTTTGATGGGACAACACTGAAGGTATGACACTTTGATACAATATAAAGTTGTCAGTGTACAGCTTGTATAACAGTGTAAATTTCCTGTCCCCTCAAAATAATTCAACACAAAGCCATCAATATCTAAACCACTGGCAACAGTACACAGTACACCCCTAAGTGAAAAATGTCCACATTTTGCCCAATTAGCCATTTTCCCTCCCTGGTGTCATGTGACTTGTTAGTGTTACAAGGTGTGAATGGGGAAGAGGTGTGTTAAATTTGGTGTTATCGCTCTCACACTCTCTCATACTGGTCACTGGATGTTCAACATGGCATCTCATGGCAAAGAACTCTGAGGATCTGATAAAAAGATCTGTTGCTCTACATAAAGATGGCCTAGTCTGAAACTGAGCTGCAGCGCGGTGGCCAAGACCAAACAGCGGTTTAACAGAACAGGCTCCACTCAGAACAGGCCTCGCCATCATCCGCCAAAGAAGTTGAGTGCACGTGCTCAGCGTCATATCCAGAGATTGTCTTTTGAAAACAGACGTATGAGTGCTGCCAAAATTGCTGCAGAGGTTGAAGGGGTGGAGGGTCAGCCTGTCGTTTGGCACAGACCAAACGCTGCACAATACTTCAAGTTGGTCTGCATGACTGTCGTCCCAGAAGGAAGCCTTTTCTAAAGATGATGCACAAGAAAGCCTGCAAACAGTTTGCTGAAGACAAGCAGACTAAGGACTTTGATTACTGGAACCATGCCCTGTGGTCTGATGAGACCAAGATGAACTTATTTGGTTCAGATGGTGTCAAGTGTATGTGGCAGCAACCAGGTGAGGAGTACAAAGACAAGTGTGTCTGTGAAGCTCTAGTGAACTCCATGCCCAAGAGAGTTGAGGCAGTGCTAATGAAAATAATTTTCACTTAGGGGTGTACTCACTTTTGTTGCCAGTGGTTTAGCCATTAATGACTGTGTATTGAGTTATTTTGAGGGGACAGCCAATTGACACTGTTATACAAGCTGTACACACGGGCTACTTTACATTGTATTAAAGTGTCATATCTTCAGTGTTGTCCCATCAAAAGAAATAAATATATAAATAAAAAATGTACAAAAATGTGAGGGGTGCACTCACTTTTGTGAGATACTGTATGTCACTAACATATATTGAAAATCTGCGATGGGCTGGCGACCTGTCCAGGGTGTGTCCCCCATCCTTCGCCCTGTGTGAACTGGGATGGACTCCAGCATGCCCCTGCAACCCCGCTTGGGACAAGCGGCAGAAAACGACTGACTGAATGACTATATTGAAAATCAGTAAGAATACCTTAATTATGCTATCCTTGCAAAACAACCAATGAATATGGGGAAAGGATTCTATAGGGAAATGTAGACAGGAATCCAAAACTAGTGGGTTACGAGAAATGTGTGAAGGCTGACCGAAGTACGACTAACTGAAAAAGTGCCCCAATATGTGCATGAGCCATATTATTCCAGTATTTAGGAAATCAAAGTGAAACAATTAATTGGGCAAGACTTTTACAACTGTTTACAATTTCTATTTACAAATGCACGTATTTGTGTTCAGTTTGCTTGACAATTTAAACGTAATTGCATAATTAATTGTTTTAATTTCTTACACAACTATTTACATTTGATATACCATATGTATTGATATGTTAGGAGCTGCATTTATGATGTTTTTAAGTTTGCTTTAGTGCCATTAACATAAAAATCTGTCACGGCTGAGTTTCGTTTTGGGCACGGTAGAGGGCGCTCTGTTCTGACTGAACACACCTGAGCTCATGAAGGCACAGGTGTGCTTCATTGGGGCTGCTATTTAAGCCCCTATGAGTCAGAACAGAGCGCGGTTCATTCACGAGGTGAAGCCTCATGTTAATAGTGCCATTTTAGTTCTCTGTACTTTGGTTTATGGTTAATAAAGTTATGTTCCTGACTCCTGGCTCTGCACTGACGTCCTTCCCACGCCCCGCCCCTGTTACAAAATCCTACTGGAAAATCCACAAAAAATTGCATCGGAAGTTTACACTTTTAGCAGAAATTCTCAGCTTCTTTCGATGAGCTGAGAGAAAAGTAATACATGCTAAAAACACTGATATTACTGGCAATAAGTAAATGTAAAAGTTTTTAGGGTTTAATGTCTACCTACAACAGAGTCACTCTGCCCTCTGTGTCTAGCACACTGTCCTCTTTGCCCTGTGTCACTGTGATTGGTGGCCGGAGCTGTCAGGCATGTCTGATTGGCTGACGGTGATGGCTTGTTCAGCACAGTGTGTATGCGCTACTGGCCACTAATAATTTGTCAGCATTACAGCATATTAGTGTCGCAGATGTGCTCGCACAAGAGGACTTCCAGAACACTAGCCCATGACTACCGAGTGAATCAGCCACTCTAATGTGTGTGTGTGTGTGTGTGTGTGTGTGTGTGTGTGTTTGTGTGTCTTCTTGTGTGTGTGTGTGTGTGTGTGCTTGCTTAATGCTTGTGGATGGGAGAGGTTTCATTAGTAAATAGGAAGTTGTTTGGCAAATTAAAAGCACCTACAAGGTATATTAACCGTGCAGGTATACCCCTTAATGACCATCTTGCAGATTTGGCAACAACAATAAAGAAAATAAAACTACAGCTGGTATTAGTGCTAAAGCTGCACAATTGGGGCAAAACATCAGTATTGGTATTAGACTGCTGCATATTCTGATAGTTCGGACTTTCAATCAGTTAAAGAGTTCATATTGTCAACATTTTATGATTGCAAGTGTGTAAATATTGTTTAAGTTTCACTTCAATATAGTCTATATGCAGAAATTAAGCTGCAAAAGTTTCCCATTTTTGTAATTTAATAGTTTTAGTGATGTCATGGTGACAACACATTAAAAAATGTAGAGCAGCCAATCAGAAAACAAACTATTTGCATATATCCTCCTATAGCACATTAAGTCAAATCAAGTCAACTCAAGTTTATTGATATTGTGCTTTTTGCAACTGGTGTGGTCACAAAGCAGCTTTACAGAATCCGGGTCCGAGCCCCAATTGGGTAAGCCGTGGGTGACAGAGGCGAGGGAAAACTCCCCAGACATGAGGAAGAAACCTTGGGGGAGACCAAGACCCAAAAGGGGAACCCATCCTCCTCTGGTCGACACCGGAAATGAAAGGAAAGAAAGAAAGAGAAAAACCCTGCATGGTGGTAGTTTCCAGTAAATATGGGTTACAGTAAAAGTAAAAGAGTCCATTGGTGACTGTAAATGGAGGTTCATGATCTAATGGTGGAAGCTCTGTTTGAGTGGGGGAAGCTTTAATTTTCGTGGCAGCAGCTCCTGCAGAAGAGGCAGTCTGAAGTTCAGGTCGGGAGAAAAATAAAATGATAGTAGTTTCGCCGACTCAGTGTAGCAGCTGGAATGGAACTCAGAGGATCAGAGATCGATGGACTTGCTTTCAGAAAACACCCAAACCATCCACCACACAGGTGGTGGACAGCCAACCACCGCAAACAGAGAGAAAGGAATTAGATCTGTTTTGAACTATTGTACAGACCGAAAATTAAAAAAATGCAGCATTGTGACTCCTATTACAATCTGACTAAAAAGGACTGATCCTGACTAAAAAGGACAGCTCGGACTAAAACGGACACAAAAAACAAACTCTTTAATTTAAATGGATGAACAGATACACTAAGCAATACTTTTGATTTGCATATTTCATCCTTCTTTAATAGAATTACATAGACCAGTATCATTGTAATAATAAAAAGACTATAATATAATTTGTGGCCCTAATCATATTACACAAAGATTCCACAATGAGGTCTATATTAAATCATTTTCATTTACGTTTACACCTGTTTATGTGCATCTTGATTATCAGGATTATTCGGGATCGGAATGAGCCACATAAACATGTGTGTGTGGATGCACCAATGTTGCATTAAAAATGATTTCAGATCTTTCACTCAGACCACTTCAGGAGGTCTGAGAGACATTCAAGCCACATGTTATAGCAGTGTAAACACATCTGTCTCATTTAACTACCAAATCACAGCCAGTACTGTGACAGCACCCCTGCTGTTCTGTTCATAGATACTTAATGCACTTTCATTTGCATTGCAGTTTCACCTCCGAGTTTAATCTTCTGTTTTGGATGAGCCAGTTAGCTCAAATGAAGCAGCAATTAAACTTTATCTCACCTTCTCATTTTTCACTCTTTTAACACATGGAGTCCATGATGGCGATGACACAGGAGTTCATTTTTTCTGTACACATGAGAAATTATGCTTTATTCAAAATAAAACAGAAAAAATGAGGAGCAGCACAGATGATTGGTTGTTAAAGACAAGCCGGTTTACATATTGCTCACCGTATAGTAACTGGATTTCAGTCTGGCTGACTGGAGACGCATTTGACTACAGGATCCATTCCAGATTATGATCACATGAATTGATCTGGTGTAAACAGGGCCTATGATTTGTTCTAAATGGGCATAAATGTAAATATGCAATTATAACTTATATAATAGATTATACACTGCCTGTCCTAAAGAATAGTCACCACCTGGATTTTTTTAATAACTTCTTTAACTCTAACTGATGCAGTGAGTAGCTTCTCATTGCTTAAGCAGCCATGTCGGAAGAAACATCCTGTGGCTGTGGAAAATATGTTAACCTGTTTCCGAAGAATCAAATACAAGCGAAGAAAACATCTAAGGAGAAGCTGAAACTACTAAAATTGGGTTAGGAACTGTCCAACACATTATTAAAAGCTGGAGGGATAATGGGGAACCATCATCTTTAACTATCATAAAGGGAACTCTGTGTAGCGGTGTAGCATTAAGAAAACCACTGATCAGTGAGGCTAATCACAAAAGAAGGCTTCAAGTTGCTCGAGAGCATGAAGACTCTGGAGCAATGGGAGAAGGTCATGTGGTCTGATGAGTCCAGATTTACAGCACTGTGCAAAAGTTTTAGGCCGGTGTGGAAAAAATACTGTAAACAAAGAATGCTTTCAGAAATATAAATAATGATTGTTTATTTTGATCAATTTACAAAATGCAAAGTGAGCGAACAAAAGAAAAATCGAAATCAGATCAATATTTGGTGTTACTACCTTTTGCCTCCAAACCAGCATCAGTTCTTCTGGCCCCCACAGAGCCCTGATCTCCACATCATCCAGTGTGTCTGGATCACATGAACAGACAGAAGGATGTGAGGAAGCCTACATCCACAGAAGATCTGTGGTCAGTTCTCCAAGATGTTTGGAACAACCTACCAGCCGAGTTCCTTCAAAAACTGTGTGCAAGTGTACCTAGAAGAATTGAGGCTGTTTTGAAGGCAAAGGGTGGTCACACCAAATATTGATTTGATTTAGATTTCACTTTTGTTCATTCACTGCATTTTGTTGATTGATGAAAATAAATGATTAACACTTCCATTTTGGAAAGCATTCTTTGTTTACAGCATTTATTCCACACCTGCCTAAAACTTTTGCACAGTACTGTATGTCCAATGATGGGCACATCAGGGTAAGAAGACAGGCGCATGACGTGATGCACCCATCATGCCTAGTACAAGTCTGTGAGGGCAGTGCTATGATCTGGGGTTGCTGCAGCTGGTCCGATCTAGGTTCAGCAACATTATGTGCCCAAAGAATGAGGTCAGCTGACCACCTGAATATACTGAATGACCAGGATATTCCAGTCAGTGAATTTCTTCTTCCCCAAAGGCATGGGCATATTCCAAGATGACAATGCCAGGATTCATCGGCTCAGATTATGAAAGAGTGGTTCAGACCTTAACCCCATTGAGAATCTTTGGGATGTGCTGGAGAAGAATTTGCGCAGCGATTCGGCTCTCGCATCATCTCTACAAGATCTTGGTGAAAAATGTATGCAACTCTGGATAGAAATGAATGTTGTGACATTGCAGAAGCTTAACAAAACGATTGTCCAACAAAATATTACAGCGTGTGACTTTTTTTTGGATGGGGAGTGTATAAGTGAAAGTGAAAACCCTTGTCATTGCAAGGTCACAGCACAGCAGAACCACAACGAAATTGGACCTCTGCATTTAACCTATGCACACCCAAACACTGTGCAGCAGTGGGCAGCTATTGAAAGCGCCCGGGGAGCAGTGACGGGGACGGCACCTTGCTCAAGGGTACCTCAGGGCAACCTATTGGGAAGTGGTTCGAACCCCTGATCCTCCGATCATGCAGCTAACACCCTAACCACTAGGCCACCGCTGCCCCATATTATATGCATATTATACATTATTAACATTTTAAAGAAGTTATGTGCTCTAAACTGCACCCAAAAGTCTGTAGCACCTTAAAGATGACCTAGATGCAGGTTGAACAGATAGAGAGTAATTTTGGGTATGTAATTATAAAAAGAAATTTGGTGACTATTGAATTATGTTCAGTGTTAGCACTTCATAAACTTCAGAAATGTCTTTGCTGATTGACTGCTTCTGAGCAAAATTAATTTTGTTGGTGTCCGTCATTTGTGTGCGACTCTTTTTGACTGCCTATGAAAAACGAAAATGTGGTGCTTTCAGGAAACTTAAAGTTTTCTTGAGATACACTAAAGTTAACCCATCTCAAATTTTTTTTAAATTCGAAAGGTAAAAAAAACTCAATTCTTTGGTTTGGAACCAAACAATTCTTTGGTGAGAAAGGACATGCCTTTGGTCTGTTTGAAGGTGGAAGGAAGGGAGGATGCAGAGGACAGGAAGAAATGGAAACGGATCATCGGCTATGGTGACCACTAAACGGGAGCAGCTGAAAGAAGAAGAAGAAGAAAACTCTATTTAGGCTACCCCGGCTGGTAATCAAACCCCTTTTGCCGGGAGGCGACAGGGCTAAACAATATGCTCTGTGATACTTTACTACTATCCAGCAACAAAAAAGAGATCAGATCATCACAAAAAGGCCCAAAATCACAAGAATTTGCTTATTCATATCAAATGTCTGAGTAAATTAGACCCAAAGTCATTCAGTGAATATACAGAGGTTAAATACAGCCCCATCATTTCATAGTTTTTTATACAGGCTTATTTCCTCATGTTACCCTACACTGAAATGTGTTTGTAGCACATCAGTGTGTATTTTTGTGTATTTTGGTAAAAACAGTTGCCCATACTTGCATAAAATCCTTCCTTGCAATTTATTACACTCTCTCCCTTCTATTCTCTGAAAAATTCCACCGAGACCACTGTGTTTGCTCACTAACGAATTGGCAAGTGACTTAATTAGACTAATTAGTCAATTAGCTAACTGCAGCAGATGCATTCATCTCTTGAAATGACAAAATACTCCAGGTCCGCATGGCGTCGAGTAAAGGGCATTCTGGAGATAAGCATAATGTTAGTTTAACTGCACCCTCCTACTTCACCATCGGCAACTTTCGGACCTTAATTAATGTACGTGCCAAAATGACACTGAAATGAATCACCGCAGATGGGGTTTGATGGTCTTTATGTACACCAGTAAAAACGAGGCTCATTGTTTGCCATTTGTGCTGTGTTTCTACAGTTGCCACAAATCACTGTGGAGTTTACGCGTGTCTGTCTTTCTATACCTCAAGTGAAGTCATTATGAATTAGCAAGAAATCTGTTAAAATATTCAGTGGCAAAACCTCAAATCTGGAGGGGAAGCAGGTCATTGCTGGACTTCTCATACAAGAGAGCTCTGCTAAGTGGCAACTCAATACACCACTGATACATGAGAATCCTCCACAGCGACCGATTTATGAAACAGTTGGCTGATGTGAACAGTTGGCTGACATGCTGGAAGAGCCTGTTGCTGAAGGGGACAGATAATGCAAGAAGCGGTGTTATTGCAGTACATATGGCTGGATTTCCATCTTATATTGCCAAAAAAAGAAAAAAAGTTCAAAGATGGTTACATTTTTCCAGTGAACCTAAATGTGGCTCAAAATGTGCAAACCGTTACATGCCAAATCTTATTAACAAAGTCATTAATGCTTCCTTGATGATGTGAAGTTTTTGTGTTCTGGCCAACTGAGAAATCCACACTTGCTATGTTGTGTCTTGCCCTTGTAAACCTTTCTGGTTTTAGTTACCTACTTGTATATCTAGCTAAGTCACTATGAGGTTAGCAAAATATGCATATGAGTGCATGTGTGCATTAAAGTATGATCAGGCCAGAGGTTCTGTATAGTGGTAGATATCATTTATTATCTATTTGGCATTAATTACCATCAGAGTTTAAAGAAGCCATGTTTATGTTCCTGATGGCTTTGGAACAGTTTCCCAGTGTGTTTATTGCTCACAAACATTTTTATTGTCAGTATGATTGGTGACTCAAGCCATGGAATTGCTATGTGTGTGCGCGTGTGCGTGTGTGTGTCTGTGTGTGTGTGTGTGTGTTGGTTAGCTATCTGGGCAATGCTTCAACCAGACTCTGAATGTGTTTATAAAGCAGAGATGGTGGATTTGGCTACCTGCTCAGTGCATCGATATTTGATCTAAGGAAATTAGGTCTTCTGGCCTCTATTTGTGTGCGTACAAAACACACACACACGCACACACGCACACACACACACACACACACACACACACACACACACTCACACTCACCATCTCATCATCTCATCATGTCTTAAGCTACTTGAACTTGAGTCCTTGGTTTGCTAGATGGGAAGTTCTGTTAAATTTTTTGTTTGTTTAGAAAGACTCTTTAAAATTAATATTTGACCTAAAATCAAACACACAGTTTTACACTTTCCCTCGATATAGCTGATTAGCCAAGGAATAGTTGAAGCCTAGGAGCAGAACGGTGTTACTAACAGTGATAATATAAATAGCTCAAGTTGTTTCTGGAAATAAAAAAACCACCGAAACTTCTCTTTACAGGCTCAAACTGTTTTTAAATCTTCATAAGAGCCCTTTGTAAATACCAGCCTTAGTCTTGTCTGAAATGGCAGCTTGTACTGGTGAAGTTTTCTTTTTTAGGACTTACAGTAAGTCAGACTACATCCTAAACCACATCCACAAGTCTGCACCACTTAAAAAAAAAAAAAAAAAAAAAAAAAAAAAAAAAAACTACATCAGATGCCTTCAAACTTCAGTGTTTCTCAGTCTTTTTGTTTCATGTATTTTTTATCTTCATAGTTTCATTTTGTTCTTTTTTTCTGCCTAAGCAGATGGCATGGATATTTCCATTGTGCCACATACTTTAATCTGTAAGACATTTTCAATTGCTTTATTTGTAAAGCCCTGTAAATTTGGAGCATCTTGTAATTTCGATGATTCCTTTTGTTCATTGCTGCCCCAGGGCACCATCTTTTCAGAAAAAGGGGCCAATATATAGTGAATGGCCAGCGTTCCACAATATCTATCACAGAACGATGTTTCAGCCTTGTAAAATCACATTGCTGAAGTGTAAGTCTTCAGGCTGAGATGAGTTTTTATACCACTGCTTCTATGTGTAGTTTTAAATCACCATCTGCTCTGTGGAATAGTAACAGTTTTTTCTTGCTTGACAATCATCTGAGATTCAAATGGCTCATTTACGGTCAATAAAACATATTTTCAGCCCTGGGAACAGGAGAAAAGAAGATATTTTTGCTCCTATTAGCAATTCTGGCATGCTGAATTGTATTCATATTTGGTTTCATTTGGCATGACTGATCATATTTTTGTTTAATGCTGCATTCAGATATTTACTTTTCTGGATTTGTGTGCATATGATCATGCTGCCGGTGCACATCTGTTCATCTTTTTTTATTTCTGTGTGTATATATATATATGTATGTGTGTGAGTCTAACCCAGCCACTAGGGATGCACAAGCCAGTGTATTTCTTCGTGCCGGTCCCAAGCCCGGATAAATGGGGAGGGTTATGTCAGGAAGGGCATCCGGTGTAAAACTTTTGTCAAATCAATATGCAGACAACGATACAGAATTCCACACCGGATTGGTCGAGGCCCGGGTTAACAATGACCGCCACCAGTGCTGTTAGCCTACAGGGTGCTGGTGGAAATTGGACTACTGTTGGTCAAAGGAGAAGAAGAAGAAGAGGAGAAAGGCATGTCCAGATGGAGGAGGAGAGAAAGAAGGGGAGGAGAGTGGAAGTGAGGGTAGGAACTGTGAATGTTAGTAGCATGACTGGTAAAGGTAGAGATTTAGCTGTTCAATTCAATTCAATTCAATTCAGTTTATTCTTGTATAGCGCCTTTCACAACAGAGTTGCCCCAAGGCACTTTACATAGATGGTAGACATCGGTTATAGTACTAGAAGTTAAAGCCAGACGACTACGTAGGAGAGGAACCAAAAACTCCACTGTGTGGAGAAAAAAACCTCTGAGGGTCCAAGGTCGACTGGCTACCCAACCCCCTTGGGTATACTAGCAGTACAAAGTTAGTTTGGGTTTAACCCCAGGATCAGCTCAGAGAGCTGTTATAATGGAGAGAAGGAAGGTTGACAGTTTGTGTGTGCAAGAGACTAAATGGAAGGGTAGTAAGGCCAGATGTATTGGAGGAGGGTTTAGATAGTTCTACCGTGGTGTGGAAGGAAGGAGGAATGGGGTAAGTGTTATTCTGAATGAAGAGTATGTGGAGAGTGATTTGGAGGTGAAGAGGGTGATGAGTTTGAAGCTGGAAGTTGAAGGTGTGATAATGAAAGTTGTTAGTGCTTATGCCCAACAAGTTGGTTATGAGTTGGAAGAGAAAGAAGAATTCTTGAGTGAGTTAGATAAAGTGATAGAGAATGTACCCAGGGGAGAGAGAGTGGTGATTGGTGCAGATTTTAATGGTCATGTCGGTGAAGGGAACAGAGGTGATGAGGAGGTGATGGTAGATATGGTGTCAAGGAGAGGAATGCTGAAGGAAAGATGGTTGTAGATTTTGCGAAAAGGATGGAAATGGCTGTAGTTAATACTTATTTTAAGAAGAGGGAGGAGCACAGGGTGATGTATAAGAGTGGAGGAAGATGCTCACAGGTGGATTATATTCTTTCCAGGAGGGTCAGTTTGAACGAGATTGGAGACTGCAAAGTAGTGACAGGGGAGAGTGTAGTTTAACAGCATAGGATGGTGGTCTGTAGGATGACCTTGGAGACCAAGAGGATGGTCCTCTCAGACCATCAAGCACTGCTCGTCTTGAACCCCTACCGTTGAAAAAAGAGGAAGCCATGCATCAAGACTCTTCTCAGTTCTGGCCCCTCAGGGGTGGAACAAACTCCCCCTGATGGTCAGATGGTCAGAGTCCCTTGCTGTCTTCAAACGTGGATTAAAGACCCACCTGTTCATGGAATTTCTCAGGGAATAATCCTCCCAAACAATCTACTCTCCTACTTCTGCTCCTTCTTTTCCTTAAACCTCTACTCTCTCTTTCCTGTCATAAAAAAATAAAAAAAATAAAAAAAGTGTAGGGTATATACTTGTCACAAGGGCACTCAGTTTGTTGCTTAGGGTGTAATAGCTAATCAGCAGTTGCTGATCTGAGCTGGTTACCAAGATGATGATGAGCTAATGTGGAAACAAAGCACTGTTGTAAGTCGCTCTGGATAAGCACGCCTGCTAAATTCCATAAATGTAAATGTAAATATAAATGTAAGAAGAGGAGGAAAGTGAGGGCAGAATCGAAGATCAAGTGGTGGAAGCTGAAGAAGGAGGACTGTAAGGTGGAATTCAGGCAGGAGTTAACACAGGCACTGGAAGGTGTTGAAGAGCTTCCTGATTGCTGGGAAACTACTACAGAAGTGATAAGGCAGACAGCTAGAAATGTACGTGGTGTGACATCTGGAAGGAAGAAGGAGGACAAGGAAACCTGGTGGTGGAACCGATTAGTCCAGGAGTGTATACAGAAGAAGAGGGAGGGAAAAAGAATTGAGACTGTCAGAGAGATGAAGAAAGTAGACAGGTGTTCAAGGAGATGAACCGCAGGGCGAAAGCAGTGGTGAAGGCCAAAGATAAGGTGTTTGGTGAATTGTATGAGAGGCTGGACAGTAAAGAGGGAGAAAAGGACCTTTACCGATTGGCTAGACAGAGAGACAGAGCTGGGATGTGCAGCAGGTCAGGGCGATTAAGGATAGAAATGGAAATGTAGTTCTGTTTACAGGTGAACAGAGCATGTTGAACAGATGGAAGGAGTACATTGCGGGGCTGATGAATGAAGAAAATGAGAGAAAGAGAAGATTGGAGGATGTGAGGATAGTAAACTAGGAAGTGCACAAATAAGCAAGATGGAAGTGAGGGCAGCGATGAAGAGGATGAAGAATGGAAAGGCTGTTGGACCGGATGACATACCAGTGGAAGCATGGAGGTGTTTAGAGGAGATGGCAGTTGAGTTTCTGACCAGATTGTTTAACGCAATCTTGGAAAGTGAGAGGATGCTTGAGGAGTGGAGACGAAGTGTACTGGTACCAATTTTCAAGAATAAGGGTGATGCACAGAGCTGTTGTAACTACAGAGGGATAACGTTGATCAGCCACAGCATGAAGTTATGGGAAAGAGTAGTGGAAGCAAGGTTAAGAAAAGCGGTGAGGATTAGTGAACAGCAGTAAGGTTTTATGCAGAGAAAGAGCACTACAGTACAGATGCAGTTTTGCTCTTAGGGTATTGTTGGAGAAGTACAGTGAAGGTCAGAAGGAGTTGTATTGTGCATTTGTGGACTTGGAGAAAGCATATGACAGGGTGCCTAGAGAGTAGTTGTAGTTTTGTATGAGGAAGTCAAGAGTGGCAGAGAAGTATGTGAGAGTAGTTCAGGTATGACGGCAGTGTAACAGTGGTGAGATCTGTAGTGGGAGTGACGGATGCATTTAAGGTAGAGGTTGGATTAAATCAAGGATCTGCGCTGAGCCCATTCTTGTTTGCAAAAGTAATGGACGGTTGACGGACGAGGTTAGACAGGAGTTTCCTTGGACAATGATGTTTGCTGATGATATTGTGATCTGCAGTGAGAGCAGGGAGTAGTTTGAGGAGAACCTGGAGAGATGGAGATATGCTCTGGAGAGGAGAGGAAGGTGAGTAGGGCAAAGACAGAATACATGAGTGTGAATGAAAGGGAGGAAAGTGGAGTGGTTAGGATGGAGGGAGTAAAGTGACAAAGGTGGAACAGTTAAAATACTTGGGATCAGCAGTTCAGAGTAACGGCGAGTGTGGAAGAGAGGTGAAAAAAGAGAGTGCAGGCAGGTTGAAAGGGGTGGAGAAGAGTGGCTGGAGTGTTTTGTGACAGACAGATGCCAGCTAGAGTAAATGGGAAGATTTACAGGACAGTAGTGAGACCAGCTATGTTGTATGGGTTGGAGACAGTGGCACTGAAGAAAAGACAGGAGGCGGAGCTGGAGGTGTTAAAGATGCTGAGATTTTCATTGGGTGTGACAAAGATGGACAGGATTAGACATTAGTATATTAGAGGGACAGCTCAGGTTAGACGTCTTGGGGACAAGAGAAGCAAGAGAAGTTAGAGAAGCAAGGTTGCATTGGTTTGGACATGTCCAGAGGAGACATGAGGATTATATTGGAAGTTGGATGTTGAAGATGCAGCTGCCAGGAAAGAGGAAAAGAGGAAGACCAAAGAGGAGGTTTATGGATGTGGTGAGAGGACATGCAGGTGGTTGGTTTGAAGCAGGAAGGTGCAGAGGACCGGAAGAAATGGAGACAGTTGATCCGCTGTGGTGACAACTAAACAGGAGCAGCTGAAAGCAAAAAGAAGAAGATATATGTGTGCGTCTGTGTGTGTGTGTGTGTGTGTGTGTGTGTGTGTTTGTGGGTGTGTGTGTGTGTGTGTGTGTGTGTGTGTGTGTGTTTGTGGGTGTGTGTGTGTGTGTGTGTGTGCATATGTGTGTGCATATGTGTGTGTGTAGTCTCTGGGGTCAGACTGTGTGCAGGATATTAGCTGATAGCAAATGGGGCTGATTGTAGTTAAAGTTTGGTGTGTAATTAACTAAAGCGTGGCATTTGATTAAGCTCTCTTATCTTATAATCCACTTTTCTCTGATCTGCCTGATTAACTTATTCTCTATTGGGTAATTTAACCACACACACACACACAAATCCAAGTTATACTGAACTATTCCATGGCTAGCAAATGTAGGATTACATAAATTGATTCTACATAGTTGTCACTTTATTAGGCACACCTACATTACAGTTGCCATATTGCTGGTGTACAGTAAAGGTAGGGTGCAGTGTGTAGTAACCAGCCACTAGGGGTGAACCCTGCCACTAGGGGTGAACTCAGCCACTAGTACCCCTTTTCCACTACACTGGTGCTGGTGCCAGGTGCTGGTTCTGATGCTCGGCTGGTGCTGAACTGGGAACCAGCCAGAACCAACCGAGAACCGGTCCGCATTTACACTAGACAGGAGCTCAGCGGGAGCCGCATGATAATACGTCACAGGTCATGCCCACTAAACAGAAACAAACATGGCCGAACTCAGTTTGTGCTTGCTGGTTATTCTCCAAACTGAGGATTTATTTGAGTATCCAAAGGCAGCTTATGCAGCGTGTTATTACCGTTGAAAGAGATCAACATAGACAACGACACAGACATCTTAGACATCATAGACATCATAGACATATCGACATAGATATCTTAATACACTTTCTTCTTTCTCAGTGCACTTTCCAATTTCTGTTGAATCTCTGTGGACGTTCATATTGCTAAAAGAGCTTTAATTTCTTCTGCGCTAAATGTTACCGGACTTTGGCTCTCTGCCATTTTCTCTTCTAAAGCTAGCTATCACCTTATATCTAAAGCTACCTATATACCTTAACCAACGCTCAGCCACTAGGGGTGAACCCAGCCACTAGTGAAGCACAATCAAGTGTATTTCTTCATGCCGGTCCCAAGCCTGGATAAATGGGCAGGGTTACGTCAGGAGGGGCATCTGGTGTAAAATTTTTGTGGACAATGAAAGAGATTTCGTCAGTGTAAAATCTTAAATCAGTCAATTCAACCATGATTGAAGTGCACATTCCAGACTTTAATCTATAAATTATTTGCATTTATTTCAGTTTCACTTTGTGGAAATTACAACTCATTTTATATGTAATCTCCCCTCATTTCAGGGCACCATCATTTTTGGGACAATTGGCCTCACAGATGTTTGTGATTACTCAGGTGTGTTTCATTGCTTCATTGGTGCAGGGATACTATACCTAGGCTTGCTTCTACCATTTGGAGTCTCTTGCCATTGTTCAACCTTCTTCCTCTTCTTCTTTCGATTGCTCTTGTTTAGGGGTCGCCACAGTAGATAATCTGTTTCCATTTCTTCCTCCATACTGTCCAACCTCTCATACAATTCACCAAACACCTTATCTTTATCCTTCGCCACTGCTTTCTTCGCCCTTCCACCACTTGACCCTGGACTCTGACCTCACTTTCCTCCTCTTCTTGACATCCAAGATCATCTTACAGACCACCATTCTATGCTGTTGAGCTACACTCTCCCCTGTCACTACTTTGCAGTCTCCAATCTCCTTCAGGCTGACCCTCCTGCAAAGGACATAATCCACCTGTGTGCATCAGTTGCCATTGCTCAACATAAGGAGAAAAACTTTGCCAGTGAAAGGAAGCTTTTATGAGGCTGAAAAACAAGAATAACCATTAGAGACATTGGTCTAATGTTAGCCACAAACAAGATGGCCAAATTAGTATTTGTGAAAAAGTGCTTAAAACAGCCAGCAGAAATAAGTTTTAATGAACAGACGAATTAACCTGTATTAGAGTGATGGCAAGAGGATAGTGTGGAAACCAAAAAGGAACTGCCCAGGATCCACAGCATACCAGTTGATCAGTTAAACATGGTGGTGAGAGTGTTATGCCTTGGGCATAAATGGCTGCCACGGGTACTGGCACACTTATCTTGATGTACTGATATACTGATGATGTAGCTTCTTACGGCCTGTAGTAGACAAGTGTGTAAAAACATCTTATCTGCTCAAGTTCCAGTTACTCTTTGGACAGCGCTTTATTCTGCAAGATAATAATTCCAAATACACAGTTTCTCAAATGAAAAAAATGGAAAACCCTTGAATGGTTTTACCTGATTTAAATCCAAGCATTCCTTCCATATGCTGAAGAAGAACTCACAATGACAAGTATGGTCACTTTCACTTTCATTTAAAGTGAAAAAGTTATAAAGGTAAATTTAAAAACTAAAATCAGTTTTTTTATTAAAACAGTACTCTTGCCAAATAAATGAATAAAAAAAGGATCACAAAAATAAATAAAAAGAAATAAAAGATGAATAATGAATAAATGAAATAAATCGATTCTAAACTAAATTTAAGCTGTTCATTAAAGTGGCACAAAAAAAAATTGCCCAAACAAACATACCAATAAACATACAACAAAAACAGATAAATAAACATAACTCCTGCTACATCGTTTGTTGGCATGTCTTCTTCTCCTACAGCGGTGCCGAAGCAGTGCCTGTAGTGTAACTTGCAGATAGTCAGGGTTAATTGACACCCCTGTGATTCCTAATGCACGTCTAATATATATGCACAATGCATGCTGGATATTGTAGTGAGAGACATATCAGAGAAGATGAATTTAAAAAGGTTATTACACAAACAATGTACACTTAAAGCAACTTGAATTAACTTGACAGGTAATTCATGCTGTGATCACTTCTGCAAGATGCATAATTAAGCCTGCTCCCATCTCAGTCCAGGAGTTTTGCATTTGTGTGTGTGAAACTGCCTGTGTGTGTGTGTGTGTGTATGTGTGTTATTTTAACAATGCGTGTGGAGCTACATTAAGCAGCTGTTAATTCAATAATGGTGAAGGAAGAGGAAATTGCCTTAGGCTGTGACTTAATAAACCTTCCACCTTTAACATCTTGAAGCACTTGTGCCTTCATTAGGGTTGTTATCTAAATTATAATTATAGACATAATAAAAAAATTATACACTTCAAAATTAAACTCAGTTTAATTGTAATTTAAGCGTTGCTGAAAAGCAATAATCACATCAGTACTTATGTAGGAAACAGCTTTCCTATTGGAAAAAATTGAGGAGAGGTAGGAAAAAAGTAGGAAAATTGTTGATCTTGTCAATCTTTTGCAATAAATTAAAGAAAAGAAATGTATTTCTGTAATATGAGTTGTAAAAAGAGTTCCACATCTGTTTAATTTTTGCCATTTTAAAGAAAAATGCTACTTACACTGCATTTCAACATTAGCTATTGAGATATCATCAGTGCTTGGATGAGAATGTTTAAAATAGAGTAGCTTTCACAGAGTCAATGCGTGTTGCATGTAAAGTCTCCAAGCTTTTAAAGGTTCACTTGTTAAAGTCCAACCCTCTGCTTCACTTCTCTAATGACTCGAAAGTCTATAAATATTGTCTAACTGAGCTAAGAGGAGTAAATAAGTTGAGAAGGAGGCTTTAGTTGGTTTTAGTTGGTAGGGACTCTTTCACCCCTTCCATCAAAATCTGTTTGAGAGTGTTTGCAATCTAGTGAGTCAGTCAGTCATTTTCTGCCGCTTGTCCCAAGCGGGGTCGCGGGGGAGTGCTGGAGTCCATCCCAGCTCACACTGGGCGAAGGACGGGGGACACACCCTGGACAGGTCATGCAATCTAGTGAAATATTCTTTTATTTGTATCCTATTAAGTCTGCCACTATTGATCATAGGTAATTATTGATTATTGGCTTGTATTCCATCTTATATTCCAACTTTCTAGGCCTTAATCATAATAACAATAATATTAAAATATATAATACTACTACTACTACTAATACTAATAACAACAACATCACGTGTCCTAAGGAACAATAAATAGAATTTGGGAGCTTTTCAGGCAAAAATCTGTTCTGAGAACAGTTAGAAAGCCCTGTCTGGGTGATCTAAGCATCTTCACATTTTAAAATATGGTCTGAAAAAAGTTACAAAAAAGTCTAAATCATGAAATTATGCTTCCATGTCTATGTAATTGTTTTGTTAGGAAAAACTGCAAGTCATGCATGGGGTGAGTAACTAGCAGCAGTTCATGGAAAAGTTTTGTGTATAAACTGGCTGATGATGAGTGAAGGCTTTGTGGAAAAGTTTTATGTATTGCGTGGGAGGAACGTGTCTGATTTGCGCCTGAAAGCAACAGGTTTAGTACATCTGAACTTCTGTGGCAAAGCGTATAAAAGAGTGTGTCCGTCAGGCTCCGTTTCTTGCTGTAGGAGAACTGCAGAAGAACTTAAAACATTTTAATCATCAAGCATGCTGCCGATTAATCATTGCCGATTTATCTTGAAAATCAAAAAAGTAATCCAGTTTAGTCATTAAGCTTAAGCCATTAATCCTGTTTGAAGATGGTGTCTTTTTTGCTGTACACACACTATAATATTTTTAGCTTTCATGAGTAGTTTCATGGAACCTCTGTCTCTTGGCCTTTAGTTTTGCCTGGAAAAGGATTTAAACCTTGAAAAAGACTTTAAACCTCATGGGGATCATTTCCAATCGTTCCAAAGCAAAGTAAATTCACCCACACACACAGCGCAATGTGAATGGGTCCCCTTTCACACTTGAGTATTCACCGCTAGCCACTCAGCATGCCTTACAGGGGCAATCATCTCTTTATCTTAATACATTCTACACCACCTTCATACCATCAGCTTCATACGCTAGTTTTTTTTTTATGATCTCCTTACCTTGCATAACCCTCAAGTGTCAGTTTATTACAGCCCCTTCTGACATTGTTTTCATCATCCTATAGCAATGCAAAGTATCTGCCGCAAGGGTTTTTCTGATTGGTTTTATTTCATGACTCTCCTCTGGCTGTGTCTTCGTATCATTTTGTTCTTCTTCTCTTGCCACACCTTTTTCCTTCCCTTTCTCTGTCTCTGCCGTGTCCTCATCCCTCTCTTTTGGAAATAATGGTTTATACGCTTGAGCAGTGTTTGCAAACACACCATCCATCAGACCCGTGCAGTGCCGAGCAGATTTTGCAGTGCTTCCTTGCGGCCCGTGGTGAGCTGAGTTACACGCTAAAAACTCTCCCGTGCCCTCGGGTTCAATATTTCTGACCATCATCCTGCTAGTCTCGCTCTCTATATCTTTCACTCTCTGCCACCTCCTGTCCTGCATCACT
This sequence comes from Hepsetus odoe, assembly GCA_017165825.1. Taxonomy (NCBI): domain Eukaryota; kingdom Metazoa; phylum Chordata; class Actinopteri; order Characiformes; family Hepsetidae; genus Hepsetus; species Hepsetus odoe. The sequence continues at coordinate 4,404,477 of CM029367.1, forward strand.
CTTTCTCTCTCAATGTCTTGCCTACTTACGTTTTTATACTTTTTAAGGAATGTGCTTCTTGTTTTGGCATGGTTTTCTCATGTGACTGGGGCTAGCCATTCCAGAAAGTTGTATTGTTTCAAGTTAAAAAGTCTTTCCTCTGGGAAAAACTGAAAGTACACAAGTTGACCATAATAACATTGTTAATATTTGGTACATTTGCTATGCATGCTCTAGATGAGAAAAAGTACTTAAGCTAATACTTACTTATGCTAAAAACTAAGATGTAACCTTACTTAGGGACAAACTAGAGGTATTTTAAGTCCTTAGCTAGCTTTTTCTTCTAATGTTAACATTAGGCCGACATTAGTGCCAGGTTGAAATATGAGCAGTTCTGCTGTATTTCTGCCGGTTGTCAAAAAAATCAGATCTAATCATATCTTTCTGCCAGTATTGACCTCCAGCGAATCATAGTGTTAGATTAATTCTGTCTCTGGTTATCTATGTACTTTTAGTATCTCCTCTCCTGTTATTTTCCCTCTTCTAACACTTTCCTAACAGCTTCTTTTTCTGTTTCCCCCATCTATCACTCTTCCCTCCGCCTCTGTGACTTATCATTTATGTAAGCTTATTTTTGATGATCCTCCAAATGTGTAACTGATTGGGGTCATTTGAATGATTCATAGCACCCACACATTAATCAGGGCTTTCATAGACAGTGTTGGAATGACAGGCCTTAGTAACAAGATGAGCACGCTGAATCTGGAAGCCACACAGTGGTTCAATCCCCATCACAGCCACCTCTTCGATTAAAGGAAAAGGCCAGGAAACAAGAAGAATGTGTAAAGGACACACAACCAAGCTTGCGAAGCTAACAGCAGATAATTCGCCTGTGCCGAAAAATAAAACACACTCGCGATTCGCCTTGCGCTCTGCCAACTACGATGTGCAAAATAGCTATAGCAGAAGAAGAGTAAGCAGATTTTGGATGGAATACAGACTTAAACAAGGTTTCACACGAGTGGTATTTGATGTTCAAGAATCAGAGCTGTTGAGCGGTAGAGTCTGACTGCTCTGAGGAAAACAGTGAGGGTATGAGAGACAATATGAAAATGACATGAATGTTAATACGCTTGAGGTAAAATGAAAGATGGCTTCATTCAATGCAGGTTTGCAAATTGAAAGTAAACCTACACTGAATGGAGGCGTCTTTCAGTTTACCTCAAGCGTTTACCTTTAAAATAATCTCATTTTCAAGCGCATGCACTAACAGCTTTACTCTCCACTTATTTGGCCTGGATGCTTGCAATGGGAAATCGCTCATCATGGGGAAATCTGTTGAAATACGTTATAAATCACAAGAAATCACTGCCTAATGCAGGTTATATGCAACTAATATCCACTAGCATGCATCTAAACTTGGTTATTGGACATTTTTGGTCCATTAGAGAAAGGAAAATGCTCAGGTTGTACTACTGTCCTTGTTCTCTTTATGAAACAGTTTTTCAGATTTGTAAGCGATATCATAACCTCAGACCAGTAGGTTGTATCTAGTAGGTTTTATCCCAGACCAGTAGGTTGAGCAAGGTACAGTACCCATCAATGCACTTTAAATAGCATCCCCCTTCTGCATCTGTGTGTATAGGTGAAAAGCAGTTGCGTCGAGTTTCACAATGACAAATAGTCACTTTCACTAAATAAGCATGTTCTAGTAATAGTTACTAACCAAGCAAGTGCTTGACATCCACTCAACATGGCTACAAATGGAGCATTCTTACATAATAACATGACTAACTTTCTTCTTGCTATTCTACAAAAATGAATTATGCAATTACACTTTGAACTACATAGTCACTAACATTCTTTACTTTTAAAGTTAAAAAGGGGCAAAGTAAGACTGTAGAGACAACTAACTTTTCATTCAGTTCAGCTTCTTGCCACCACCTCTTTATCACCTTTGCTTATGGCCAGAAATAACTGTGACTTCTGATAGGCTTTTGCTTCAGCTTTGTGTGAAGACTAAAGGTTAGATTTGGGCAACAGACAATGTGTGCAATTTACTTGCACCTCAGTTTCTAGACTGGACTTTCTCCAGAGAGTGGATCTGAGAGGTTTTATTGCCAGGCCCGTTTAGAAGTTGTATGACAAGATGGCAGTCCGATATTCTCCAACAACAGCTTAAGGCTCTGTCGCGTAAATCTTACAAGCATGTCTTTCATTTGTGTAAGATTTCACACCACTTCTCATCTTATTTGTGGATGGCAGTACCATTATAAGAACCCAGCCACTAGGGATGCACTAGTCAGTGTATTTCTTTGTGTGTAAACATTCTCCAGATCAATATGCAGACAGTGATACATATTTCCACACCGGATAAGTCAAGATCCGGATGAACAGCAACAGGGTGTGGTGGAAACTTCTTTACTGTTGGCCGAAGGAATTGAAAGAGGAACATATAGAGGACAGGAACAAATTTAAACATGATCCACAGTTATTAAAACCTCTAATTCTAATATGACACTTGTTGTGCTAGGCTACCCAGTGACCAGTGAAATCATGTGACTTATAAGGCATACTGGTGCCATAGCAGGCTAAATTTATTAAAAGCGAGATACATCCTTTTTTCCATCCAACATGCAAGCAAGGAACTCCTGCAGATATTGACCAGATACACAGTCTACATCAGGGGTCACCAACCTTTTTGAAGCTGAGAGCTACTTCACTGGTAATGAGCCCTACGAAGGGCAGCCAGTTACCTTAACTTATCTAAACTTCATGTATAATAAACATGTTTTAAATGCTTTTTTAGATATTGTCATTTTCAAATCTATATAAGTGCAAATGTGATTAAAGAAGAACAGCAACAGGATCAAATTATATTTTAGACCCTGCTCACTGGTGAGTTGCGCTATTTTTAGAACAGGTCTGCGGGTGACTCATGTGGTCCTTATAGGCACCCTGGTGCCCGTGGGTACCATGTCGGTAACCCCTGGTCTACATACTAGTGCCAATATTAACTCATCAGGTTTGTTACAGTGTTTTGCAGACCAGGCTCTGAGAATGAGTCGTTACTTCAGTGTGAAAGGAAGCAGTGTGCTGGTGTTCATGCTAGGCCAAAAGCTCTTTCCTGATACTCATTCTTGGACGTCAGACTGTGGTAGGTGACTGAAGGGCCTTCATTTGAACTTGGAAAAGTACTGAAACTTCCTTAACGCCATTTACTGGCCCAGTGCTGATGTGGTTGGCACTGTTTGTGTGCTTTTTTACTTGTTGTTTTATGCATGTTATAGCAAAAAGAATTCCTTGCATAATGCAAGACGAAACGTTTTTACTTCCCTTAAGAAAACCTTTCATTGGAAATATGTGAGTTTGTGCAACCTTTTTAAAGAGCCTGCACATTTTTACAGTTCTTTGGAGGGACTTTCTATGAAGACCTTCCCTGAATTTTGTATTTTATAACTATTTTATATGTAAATCAATGTGTAAGTTATTACAATGTACTAGCTGTCCTATATACTACTAGCTGTAAGGTTGTTAAACTGCTCTCAGTGTGTTATAGTAACAGGTTGTTATAATGGAATGCATAATATTTCATTAAGCAGGTTTATGACTTTACAGAACCATTAGAATATGTACATTAATGTTATAACATACTTTATTATTACATAAAATAAAACACATAATATGTTTAACTAGCTAAAAAGTATTATTCTTATGAATATAATATATAAATAAATGATTAAACATGTTGAAAAGTCATACATTCTTGTCCTACTAATGAAAGCCACATAACTCTTCATAATTGCATTTATGAATCATTATAAATACAGGTTTCGTAGGAAGTGTTACTACCTTGGGGTTAGTGTGTGTGTGTGTGTGTGTGTGTGTGTGTATGTGTGTGTCTGGTATTGTTTGTTGGGTGTGTGTCTGAATGTATGTGTATGTGTGTTGCAGTGATCAGTGTGCACCAGCTGCTTATCAGCTGCAGGTGTGTGTGTGCTGATACCTGGCTGAGCCACTGAGAGCAGCCTACCTGGAAATTGATGTTTCACATCAGCGCCCCGCTCTCTGCTCTACTGACACCAGCCTCTGCGGGTGGGCTCCACTGCTGGTTTGTGTGTGTGTGTGTGTGTGTGTGTGTGTGTGTGTGTGTGTGTGTATGTGTATGTGTGTGTGACTTTCAGCTAATGTGCACTGTAAACGCTGTGCAAACTCAAACTATTTAAGCAATGCAAAACAGTGCCAGTCCAAAAGCATATTTGAGCAACATACATCTGAGAATATTTCATCTCTGCGACTCTGACCAAACACATTAAACCTCTCACTAGTGTGTGAGTTAAATCCATGCTCACTCGATTGCTCCCTGCTTCTGAAGTCAAATTAATCGTGCAACGTGTAGGTTCAAGATGGAGAACTGCAGTTTAAGGCAGTTATTTCAAGAGAGATTTTAACTTTCCAAGAAATGAAGGGTTACAGGAACTGGCAGAAAAAATGCAGGACCAGATCCCAGAGAGGAAAAAAGAGCACTTGATGTACCAGGAGGATGCATAATCTCCAGACCCCCAGCTTTCTTTTTTGGCGTTGCATGAAACCTGAACAGCATATTTACTAGTCAGCCATCTGGTATGTTTAGCTCTCAACCAGCACTTCTCAACCAGAAACTGAACTGGATCTGGATTGATACCCAATTGACACCTTAATTTCCTAATATGTCTAATAAGGTGGCAAAATGGATCAAGTGTGTCATTAATTACATTGTAACTTTTGTATTCGCTCCTTCTCTCTCTCTCTCTCTCTCTCTCTCTCTCTCTCTCTCGCGCGCGCACTCTCTCTCTCTGTTCTTCCTCTTTCTCTGTTTCATTGGAATTATACAGTAACAATAATGGCTATTTCTATTTTGCTGTGTCTTTCTTTCTTTTCCATATTTTCAATGCTCCCTCTCCCTCCCCCTCTACTCTTCTTCTCGCTCTGTTGATTCTCATTGTCATTCAGGTTAAGCTCGCTCAGCCCAGACAATTATGTCCTCAATTTGACAGTATCGGGAAATACAATGCTCCTCTACATTTAATTTACCCTGGGTTGGAGAGAGTGTGCGCATGTGTGTGTGTGTACCTGCTGGTGTGTTTTTGTGTTTGTTCGGACGTGTGTGCGCGCGCTTGAGCGCTTGTGTATACAGGCCTGAGTCAGAGGGACTGCAATATAATTGAGGCTCTCTCTCTTATCTCTGGCAGGAGAAGGTGTTTGACATTTAACATGCTTCTCCAGGAGCAGGCCTCATTTCTCCCCCGCCACCGATTCTATCCCCTTCTCTATTTTCCCTCAGCACTGTGCTTTGTCTTCCAAAAAGCCGCATATATGACAAGTGGTTTTTCCCTCGTCAGCACTTACTTACCTCGGGCTTCGGTAGTGTTTCCACCTCTGCGGTTTTTCCCACTTACGGACTTGATCTTTTGAATCGGGATATCAGCTCTTCACTGTCTGTTCTCCACATCAGGATGGCTAGGCAAGTCAGATGAAGGGCCATTCATTTCTAGGACAAGCTAAAACTTTCTCCATTCTGACTCAAATAGAGATTTTTTCTGCTTTTTATTAACTTCTGTTTGAATGTTTTATGTACCCCTCACCTTAAATGACTTCTCAGTGCTTTTACCAGACATAGAGAACACAGTCTGTGTCACCAACTACTATTTTGAAGGAGGAAATCATACTGAACAGTTTAGTTGCCCTTTATTGTTCACTTGATAAAATAAATGAATAAACCCACTATGCAGTGCCTTCGGAATGTGTGCATCCACTTGCTCAGAAACTATCATTACACACCCAACAATAAAGGCAGCATTCTGCTCCTTAGAAAACATGGTAACACACGAAAATCTCCAGTTCCACATGCTGATATTTTCCTCTAACCAACATGAACTCGCACATGACTTGACTACCCTGGGGTTGATTTTTATGTGTTCAAGGGACCAAGGCATAACATTTACCTTTTATTCTAAGAATAATCTCTAAATCAGCGTGATTAGCCAAGTCTAAGCTAACTTCAGTTACAATCTGCATTGTAACTGCATTACCTTTAAATGCCCAAATGACTGTTACTTATATTTTTAGTTCTTTAGTTCTTTGAATACTTTTATCCATCATGTCATTTGCCAGAGTTTGAACTCCCCCTGTCAATGGTGTCCTTAAAGTGAAGGTAAGTTAACAAAGCTTCTACATCCACTTTTTTCTCAATTTTAATATTTAATTCTTTAAAAAGGCTATGCGCCACTACACATTTCATTCATATTTCTCTTCCAAAGCCTATACTTTCCCTGTACCTGACCAGTTTCAGAGGATTGTTTTTTGTTTGTTGAGCCACACAGTCACCTACATCTGAATCATTCCAGCAGAACAAAGCCATCTGATATCAGTCTTTCAGTCTTGTTTACAGATGATCAGGCTGGTGATTCGTTTATTGGATGGAACCCCTTTATCTAGAACCTTGCATATTTAGGCACTATGGAAACTGTTACAGTAAGCATTAATTTCATTTAATATAATCAATATGGCGGAAGTACATTTGGCAGGGGATTCCCTATCAATATTAATGAGAGAAGAAAGTGAAGAACCAAAACTTTTACACAGTGCTGCATAACAGAAGGCAGCTTCACACACTTTCAGGTTATAAAATCACACCAGTGGCTTATTAGTTTTATTACACTGCAGAACATAATAGCGTTTAATATAAATGATTTTTTTCTTCACACCAAATAAATAACCACTGTGAAGATAGTATTACCACAATGTATTTTTACTACACTGATAATCTTTAAAACCTCCACACTGCATAGAAAATACACCGAGTAGAATTAAAATACTGGCTTTGGCTCTCAGAGTATAACAAGCACTCGTTTACATGCATGCTGAAGCAGTGGGGCTAGAGTTTCTTGTGCAAACCAGCAATTCATAATTTCAGTTCTATTATTAATGGATTATTAATAATGGAGCAGCCATTTAGCCTATTAAATAGCCATGTTTTTGCCCATTTTTTCGCCAACTTTTTCACGGCTCCCAACACACCCTATTCAGCTAATTAACATCCCCCTGTTGAGCTGACATTGGTAGAGAAAGTACCAGATGTTCTGGTCAGTGTGCTTCTAAGACCAAGGTTGAGAAACAGTGTCAACCTGCTTAGTTCTATTTAAGAAAAGTATTTGTCAGTTTAAACAAATCCAGGTTCTCAGTGTGTAAATCAATTCACTCTGTGGTTCGTGTGACCAGCAGAGCAGTCAGAGATGATTCTATTCAATTTTAATTGAATATCATATTTCAGGCACAGAACTGTCCATTTTATTAATGTCATTTTACGACATATGTGAGTTTTGCTTTAACAGTCACTGTGTTTCTTTGTGCTTTGTATCCTGTTTGTAAAGAGGCCCTGTAGGTGTTTGAACCTTCACAGACCTGTTTAGCCCTAAAGATTATTATTCAATGACTACATGGACTCCAATAGAAAGCTATAGACGATTAATAAAGGTTTGAACCTACCAGGAGACCTCGCCTTTTTAAGCTGTTAATTCAATACTGAGGGTTTTATTGTGAGATTGCCATTACTCTAAGAGTGGGAAACGCAAAAGGCAAGCTCAGTCCGTCTGTGATGTCCGTGCCTTCAGGGGTTGGGTTTTAAAGGCCTTGCCTTTATTTTGACCATTTCACTGGTTGGGGATCTATTGATTCTGCCTACACTGTGATCTAACAAGATACTCAAGCATGAGCCAAAGATCTATAGGGTGAAAGGTCATGTTGGTGACTGCTCTGTCCAATTTCAGACATTAATAATTAACGCCTGTATCCATGTGACACAGGGCTATTAAAGTGACTATTGAGTCACACTGGTCCTTTATGTAACTGTCTTCCTCCACTAATTGGTTGGCAGATCATCCTTTCCTTGTGCTTCTGAATAATCATAATGTTATGACAGAAATGATCAAAAGTGCTTCTTTGTTGCTCAGAGTTATCGCCCATCTGGTGTTAAACAGTCTGTTCTTTTGTTTGCAGCCTCATTTTAATGAATTTAAATTAGAAGAAAGTCTCTGATTGGGAAGTAGAGGAAAAGAATTTAAATGTGAATCATTAGCGTTACTGACGCACTAAAATATTTGCCTGAAAAAGATTTTATTTACAGTTTCAGTTTTGCTTTTTGTTGAAGAAATGACAGCCAGTCTTTTAAACAAATGACATTGAATTAATAGATAAACTGCCATTATTCTTTTGCGTTTGGCACTATTACCTGAAATATTTTGTAGTTTTTAAAAATATCTGTTATGCTTGCCATGTGTTTGCTGTTTTATTCTCTTTTGCTTTATTACAGGCACTTTGTGGATGAAACTGAGCGATTTTAAGTTTAGAAATGGGCCTATTTGAAACTTGAAACCACCACCAAAAAACCAAAAGAATATTTTCTTTTAACAGTGGCGATACTACTCCAAATAGCAGCCAAGTCTTATTTTGCTCCTGACAAATTTCAGGGCCAAAAAAGGAGCTGAGCTCAAATCATTTTGGGCTCGATTTTTGAGGCTGTTTTTGTGTGTGTGTGTGTGTGTGTGTGTGTGTGTGTGTGTGTGTGTGTGCGTGTGTGTGTGTGTGTGTGTGTGTGTGTGTGTTTGTGTGTGTGCGTGTTTGAGCAGTTTAGATTGTATAGCAGTGAAAAGGAACTTGAATGAATATTAAAAAGAAATGTGAATCATTACCAGTACTCGAGCCCCCCAGACGGTAGGAAGTGGGTGGTAAACAGCCTTTGGCCTTCATTTCTTAAGGGTGTTGTATACATATGTGGGTGTGAGTGTGTGTGTGGGTGTGTGTATATGTGTGTGTGTGTGTGTGTGTGTGTCTGGTTGTGGTTATTATGTGAATCACTATGGACAAATCAGTGAGTCCACCTGCCATGCATAGTCTTGTTTCTTTTCCAGCTGTATATATCTCTCTCTCTGTCTCTCTCTCTCTCTCAATCTCTCTCTCTCTCTCTCTCTCTCTCTCTCTCTCTCTCTCTCTCTCTCGCTCTCTCTCTCGCTCTCTCTCACCCTGTCTCTGTTCCCTCTCCAGATTGCCTGAGAAGGTCAATTGCCAATTTGCCTCTGCCAATGTCTTTATCAAAACCAATATTAATTTTTGCTAATTAGGACCTGCAGCTAATGAGCGACACAGATAATTAGTTCATTTATAATCCATAAAAAAGCATGGCTTGTTAGCAGATCAAAAAGCTGCAACAGAAACAAACCGAGAGCAGAGAGCGCGAGACACCGCAAGAGACTGCAATAGCAGGCAGTGTGTCGGAATGCAAGCAAACACCAGCATCTTTTTGGAGCAAAGCTTTCTCAGTTGTGTTGCCTGACCATTAGAAAGAGACTAAGTAGCCTGAGCCTGACCTCTCTCTCACATCTTCCTTTTTCATTACTCTCTCGCTCTTTCTCTCTTAAAATGTTCTCCAAACTCAACCATCCCCCCCCCCCGTGCCCCAATCCACTCCCCAGTGTCCCTGAGCTGTCGGTCAGAGTGACCTCAGTGCTCTAACTGTCAACGTGAGATAACCACCAAAAAGAGAATCTAGAGAAAAGGATGATGATGCTATTAGAAGAAGTATTTGATGGGGTAATGTGTTTGTGATGGAGAGAGAGAAAGAGAGAGGAATTGGCAAGAAAGAATGCAAAGGGTCATAAAGAATCAGTAGCAGATGGAGGGTTGAGATGTTTCTGGAGACAGCAGTTTGAGAGAGAGAGCGAGAGAGCGAGAGAGAGAGAGCAAGAGAGAGAGAGAGAGAGAGAGAGAGAGAGAGAGAGAGAGAGTGAGAGACAGCGAGAGAGAGAGAGAGAGAGAGAGAGAGAGAGAGAGAGAGAGAGAGAGAGAGAGAGAGAGGCATCTGTTTGTGACAGAATATAAAGTCAGGCTTTTCCTAACTTATAGTAAGAGCAGACTGGTGATCATCTTGGCAGTTTATTATTCTTATTTGAAGAAGTAGCAGTAGTAGAAGTGAATTTTGTACCAGGAGCAGTAGTAGAAGTGAATTTTGTACCAGGAGCAGTAGTAGAAGTGATATTTGTTCCACGAGCAGTAGTAGAAGTAGTGATAGTACTTGCATTAAAGATATAGTAGTAATATTAGCATTAATATTAGCTAAGCATATTGAAGCCTTTTTTCAAATGAACCTTGATGATGAATGGTTTTCTTAAGGCTACATTGCTGTTTAGTCCTTCTTAGTACCAATCCCAATCCTATGCTGTGTGAGTAGAAATGCTTTTACTTTACTATCAAAGATAACCTTAAGCTTTACTCCTGATTTTTTATGATTTCATTTTACCAAACGTATACGTGCTCATCAATCATGACCATTCCAGAATTTTTTCTCGCCACGTTTTGTTCCTCAAAGATGATGGCTCGCAACTGTCTTTCTATGCTTGGACAGTTATGCACTGGACAGTTTTTAACCCAGTTTTGGTAGTTTCATTGATCTCCTTAAATGTTTTCTTTGCAGGCCAATAATGCAACCCTTCTGAAATAGTACATCAGTTAGGGTGGAAACACTTGTTGCAACACATTAAACACTACAGTACTTTTCCAATAGAAGGCTATTCTCTATTGTGTATTTAAATCCAGGTGATGATCTTTTTTCTGACCAGTCTGTGTTATATATAACAGCCTGTTTTCTTCAGATTCATACTGGTTTTTCTTGTGTCAAAACTATAAATGAACACACTGCAGATTCATACTGCTTCAAAACCATAGATACCGTTGAAAATAAATGATTTATTTCAGTAAAAACTAATCCAGCTCTGGTAAGTCTTAAAAATCTAACGTTTCAACCAACCTGATGATGGGCAAATAAAAAATGATGGACAAATCGGTTGTTTGCTGTTTATACTCCTCTTTGGTTTTTTCCTCAAATTCATAAAAAGTTCATATGCCAGGAGACTGGTATTTCAACTGCTGTTTATTCGACCGGCCCTGATGAAAAGGCCCATTTCAACGTTCCTTAAGCATTGTGTGCTGGACCTTCTGCGAACAAATGTGTGGACAGTCCGCTGAGCCCCGGGGCAGCAGTGACAGACAGCGACAGCCTTTCGGTCACCGCGGGCGATGGCTGCCATGACGCTGGTTTCTGAAAGTGTTTGTCGTTTAAGTGGTGCGGCAGCCGGGACGGAATGATGGAGGAATGGGAGATGTTTCTGCAGAATGAGAGGCGTGAAATGGGCTCCTTTGTGAGTGAAAGCAGAGCATGAAGGCAGAAGGGCTATTACCCAGCCTTTGATTTAGCTGTACTGCCAAGCCCAGAGAGGTCAGCACTACAGAGGCAGTGCGTGCACGTGTGTGTGTGTGTGTGTGTGTGTATGTACTCGTAGTGAGTGTGTTGATGCTTGTGTGGGGTTGGAAGGTAGAAGTGTGTCAAATATAGACGTCTCTGTGCTGCTGAGTGAGAAAGAGGTAAATAGATACAGAAGAAAGTTTTCAGGGGGATTCCTGTCTAAAGTAAACTAAAAAAATATCCTTAGCTTTGAGAACATTACTGAGGGAAAGAATAAAGAAGAGAGAGACAGAGAGAGAGATAGAGAGACTACTAATAGCAATGTTATGAAGAGTTGTTAGTTGAAAATTGTTCTCCTTACAATTTTGATTTCAAGTTTGGCCAGTTTAAACAAAACAAGATCACGCTTCTAAATATTGGTGGTATCCAAACTCCACCTGTCAGACTCCTGACAGCTGAGAAGTGTTTTTTGACAAATTTTTGGAGATCAGAAACCATTTGGTGTTAAGAAGGAACAAAAATAGAGCAAATCAGAAAGGGAGCTATTTATTGTTAAAAAGAAAACTTTGGCTGATATTGTATTTAATAATGCATGTAATTTTGTGTATACTAGTTTGCTATGGGAGTATGGTAGTATGTTACAAATTAACAAATAAATGTGTGTGTGTGTGTGTGTGTGTGTGTGCGTGCGTGTGCGTATGTGATTCTTTGAGTGGTCACATTTTTATTGGTATCTTTATGTATGCAAGTTTCTTCGCACCTATTCACATGTGTATTTGCATTTGTGTTTTTGTGTGCGCGTGTGTGTGTGTGTGTGGGTATGTTTGTATGTGTGTGTGTGTGTGTGTGTGTGTGTGTGTGTGTGTGTGTATGTGCGTGTGTGTGCATTTGTTGATCTCTGGTGTTGGGAGTGTTAGAGGGTGTGCTCCTTTGAAGCGTGACAGATTTAACCATAAATCTGCAGGATTAATAGACACCGGCCCAAGGACTATGCTGTGTATGTGCATGTGTGTGTGTGTGTGTGTGTGTGTGTGTGTGTGTCTGTGCGTAAGATGTAGATGGTGAAACACAGAAGTGGCTTAGAACTGGTCTCAGAACACCATCAGTCTCCTGCCATCAACCAAAATTATTGAATGTATGAGAGAGAGAGAGAGAGAGAAAAGTGAAAGAGAGAGTGTTTGGGAAAGCTAAAGAAAAAAGAGGGAACAAGAAAATGTGAGGTTGAGTGGACTGCAGAGAGATGGAGTATTTCCACCTCAGACTTTAGTGATGTTTTCCCAACCTACCAACCTGCTACAGTCCAACACTGCCATGGGCGGAGCGAGGGTCAACCAATTAAAAACATGTAGACATATATAAATGGGGAGGTTAACATCTCTGTCATTGTCTTTTTCTGTCAGATTTTACATCATTAAATTATGGGGAAACACAGAGCGACCATTAGAGGCCAACATGGGGTCTAAATGGTCAATGAAGTTGTTAAAGACAACACAGAATCTTTTAAATGACCTTGTTAAATAGCAGACCACAAAATAGCCCCTGACATGTGGGTTTTTTTAACACCAGAAGCAAATCTTTTAGATACTTAAGATACTCACACAATAGCCACCAAGCCACTTTAGTAAACAAAAGCTCAAAGACAGCCAGCATGACAGTTTTAGCTTTCATCAAAATCCTTTAAATGTAATAAATGATGTTGAAAGCTTGATTCAATTACAATGTATACAGGCTTAGCATTGACAAATCCATTTTAATAATTTGGGATGTTATAGCGGGGCAGCTTCATCCACTGTGAACACAATTTTCAAAGAAATCCGTTATACGGATTCTGCACTCTCTCTGACCAACTGTACAAGGAACAGTACATCCATAAAGATTATTCAGTATAGTATGTTCTGTTCCCACACTAGTCTTTCTGGTTCATGCTCATACTCTTAGGCCCTGTTTACACTCGGCATTAAGATGCACCCCATATCTGTATGTTGTCCAAAGTCACATTTAAATGAGACCATGTTTGTGATCAGAATGTGTTTAGATTTTTCTGTCTGGCTCCCAAGGTAGTTGGGCACAGAGCCGTTTACCATCTGTGAAGGACAGTGCCGGACTACGTCAGCACTTCTACTCGAAAAAGCTGAAAGGGCCCATGTCATGAACACATACCATTAATGAAAAGGGTCTAATGTAAAATCTGTAGGAAAATTCATCAAATCGTTTATTCATTTAAACTGCAGAGACAGCCCTTTTTGAATTCAGTGCTTTTGTGACGTGCCAGAAACAAACACATTTGCAGATCTGCACTTTTGCGTGTCCCTCAGATTTCAGATACTCATGAAAGGTCATGTGATGCTGCACTGTTTGTGCTGGTCATCCTGTTGTCTTTAATCAGTGGCCAGTTTCTGTGCACGGGACACCGTTTGCAGGTTGGTGGAAAATCTTTCCAGGAGTGACTAAAGTCTCAGCAGTGCTGCTGTGCATAATCCACTGTGTTCAACAAATAATTATTGCTCATTTGTGGTCCTGTGGAGGTCCTGACCTTCCTGAAAAGCAGGGTAGCAAAGAGAAACAGATGGACTACAGTAATAAATTGCAAACTGCAAAGTGCACATTAATGTTAAGTGGAGCTGATGAATTTGATACAAGCTAGATACAGGGTAGGTAATCCTTATTCGATACTTCATCAGTATAGAAATTTGATGGGTTTTTGTGACATCACAAAGATAATTCATTCAAAACAGGTGGCTTTGTCAGATTTGAAACTTCTTAGAAAGATCTGAGATCTGAAACTTAATGCTCACTACCAAATCAAGTTTATTTATTTCTACTTTAAAGGAGTTTAAAAGGAGGCCCTTTAGATGCCTACAGCTGACAGATTTTAGACAGTTCCTGCAAGTCTTGGTTTAAAATTATATTTGCTCCTTGAGGGTTCAACAAAAAGGATGAATTTGGCTTTAAAGGCCAAAGTAAAGGACACTGACATGCATAAGCACTAAATGTGTTGCTGAAAGGCTGTCTGTGGAGTAAAACCAGCATCAGATTAATCTTTCACACCACTGATTGCCTGCTTGTGTGGGTCAATGACCTGTCGCACTTTTTTTTCAGTGTCCCCAGCCCGCCCCTAAACCTTGCAGATGATATTTGCCTCTATTAACATATTCAAGAGTGCACCATAAGTCACGTTGGGTGGGGTTAACCTTTCTCAATGGCCCGCAAACAAATGAGGGCGGGAACGCACCGCTGCTCCCCGCTCATTAGCCGAGAGGAAACACAGCCGTTATGACATTACGGTAACGCGGATGAAGAACAGCTTCATGCAGTGATTATGACACCCAGCCAATTAACAGCCAGGCTGATTTACAGTTCAAGCCTATTAATGAAAGGCTTGCTATTAATGCAGTGGCTGATGGATCTTCTACTGTAAAATGTGGATCGAGGTACTTATAATTTCTATCAGCATGGTCTTCACTCTTTTCTTTCCAGCGACTCTCAGGATAGGTCAACAGTTTCATACAAAAATGACAATCATAATGTATAAAACACCACTGCGGATTAAACAAAACTTAATAATTAACGTTTGCATGTTTTATTCATTGTATTGCTTCTGCTTATAATGATTTTACATGTGTCATTTTAACAGGAGAAAAAAATAACTAACGCATTAGTGTTTCATGTGCAGAGCTGACAGCAGGATGTGATGAGGTGCTTGAAAGATTTACAAGCTCTGGTGGGCCCTTTAAATCCTCAACGTTTGTTTGATATGTGCAGGATGTGATATAACCAAGTGGGAAATTCACAGATGTGTTTGTAATCTTTCACACAAAGTACCATTTTGATCAAGAAAGCAGTAATAAGAGCAGTTTGACTGATGCATGAAGCATGATCTGAATTGAGCTCATATGCTCACTTTGGCAAACACTGCAGTATATTCAACCATTAAGGTTTTTTAAAGGATAAACAGAATACTCTTCGCCGTCCGTCTTCACTGAGCATTCTTTGTTATCAAGGGCAAAACCTTGATGAAAAAAGGCACTAGGAAGAAAGAAGGCACTAAGATGTCTTTATTATGTTTATTATATATTGAATCAAAGAGACACAAAAGTAGAGCTCGAGAGTAAGACGACCCTCCGGTCACTGGCCATATCATTAGTAATTTGTGAGTTTGATCTTTAGCAATTTCACAGTGATCTGCCGTTGAGACTCCAAGGGTACAGGGTGGGTTGGATTCCCTCGCCCTCCCTCCACCACTCACCATGATGTTAGCCAATTGAAGCGTTGGCAGTCAGTGTCCGAACCTTATCCTCATAACGTGGTGGAGAATGCATAAGAGTATGCTCATAATGTGATGGAGGACTAAGTGTAGCTTGAGGGTGGAAGTGAAGAAGATGAATAAAACTAGGGAGAAAATTGGAGAAATAACAAACTTTGTAGCTCACAGAAAGCTTTGATTCTATACACCGATGCATTCAACTGTGGCAAGCATGAATGAGCCTCTGGCAGCCAAATTCTCAGAATAGATTACCAGTGAGACATTTGTTTCTAAAGGGCTAATGTTCTTCCCTTTTACCTGCTTTCCCCTGGCAATGATTTCCCTCTTATAAAAGTATCGAGAAATACCAATTGACTGGAAAGACACTCATAATGGGTTTCAATGGGCAGCTGCTGTGCAGCTAGTGAGGGAGGTTGGGAAACACCAGTGCTCCTTCAATGAAATCTGACAGGTGTGTTCAGTTCTTCATTAAATGACATCAGCACTCACACCTTCTCACCCCATGAATTATTTAGAAATGCCACTGTCCTCTGGTTTCCAATGTTCGTATCAATGTCCACTTGAAGGTCCAATGTCTTTACCGTCACAGTTTTGATGAAAGCAGAGAGGGCTGAAAACATGCACTGGAGGCGAATCTGTACTTTGTCACACAATTTGGACTCAAGAATTTAATCAGATTACTGTGATTACTGGAGATGGGAGTTTTATCCATGCTTATATTCGAACTGACACTAGATAAAAGCACTGTTCATTCAGATAATTCAGCAAAAAAAAAATTCTGTGTACTTTTTTCCATTTTTCTGAAGGAAAGAAAGGATAATCCATTCTGCTTTCTTGGTTGAGTTGTTGCGTGTTGTTCCTTCCCTGTATCAGTATGCTTAAAATCCCTATGTTCTCATTTATTAGAACAATTAGCCGTTCCCCCATCACACGTTGCTCCATAGCTGGAAGGGTGAAGGCTAGTGAGTGGATCCTCAGAGACCCATGAAGTGCCACCATATATTTTTGCAAAGTGCTGCTAATGGAACATAATTGGACACCTCAGCACGCTTGGAGGAGAACACTTATTCCCAAATGTCAGGGAACCGAAACTTGCAATCATTAACATTGTAGTGAGTGATAGTAAGAGAGGGAGGGACGCTCAGGCCACTTGGGTCCCGGCCATATTTGTTTAATGGCGAAAAATAAGCCGTCCATGAGTCAGACCCATAAAACATCCAGCCATAACTGAAGCACCAAGAACATGCATGAAACTTGGAATACTGCTAGGAACTATGACCCTGCTCACGTCTGACATTGACATGTGACTTGTGTAATCCAATCATGTTGAGGTGTGAACACAACGCATTGAACCCAGCTGCTCAGGCTTTTGAACTAGTAATTCAAAATCAAAGAAAATAGATTTGAAAGGAAGTTTAATGTTGAAAGTCATATGCTTGCAAGTCAAGTTTCCCCTCATTCAGGGGCAGTGGTGGCCTAGTGGTTCGGGAGTTGTCCCTACATCGGAAGATCGATTCCCTCACCAGTAGGTTTCCCTGAGGTACCCTTGAGCAAGGTACCATCCCTGTCACTGCTCCCTGGGCGCTTTCAATAGCTGCACGGTGTTTGCATGGGTTAAATGCAGAGGTCCAATTTCGTTGTGGTTCACTGTGTGCTGTGCTGTGCTGTGACCTTGCAATGACAGGGGTTATCACTTTCACTTTTTAAAAAAATTTATTTATTCTCTATTGCCTTAGGTTTTTTCCTTTTACTTTTTGGCAGACAGGTCAAAAAAGATAACTGTCCCTATTAATTTGTGCATAGAGCAGGGAAGTAAGATCTGAATACAAGTGGTCACTTAAGACGAATGTAGAGATGAACTGATGTGACTGATTGGATTAACCAAGACGCATGTTAATGTAAACTGGACCTATCAGTGCCACACATTTATAAAAGGTGGATTATTAGAGGGGCCAATATTAGGTCTACATGCTCATTGTTTTTAAAGAACATTTGTATCAGTCGTCTTCTGAGAAAGACATGTTTCATGTATTTTCCCCTCCAGACTGAATGAATGATCTAATTTTTAAGCTAGGAAAGTGAAAACTGATAGCTTTAGTGTGGATGCAGCTTGCCTGGTCTGTTTTGGATAGGAGACATTTCATGCTGTTGTAAAAGTTGTGAGTCATAAAGCACTGAAGATGGCACACACACACACACACACACACACACATACACACACACACACATACACACATACACGAGCGCGCACAGAGCTTCCCATCTGGGTGTGTAGAGATGAGATGACATTAATAAAGTTTAGGTGTGTTGCCCCTGTCCTTTGGGGGCCCTCTCCAGTCACAGGGGCTGAGGCTGTATTGATCTGCCCGGGGATGAATGCCCTCTGCGGGGTGATTTAAGGGCCTCCTGGGCCTCCTCCTCTACAAGCCTGGAGCAATTTTAAACACACAACTGCCTTAGGATCTGTGCTCACATACATATCACAATCACACCCCCACATCGGCATGCACACACAGACACAGACCAAGACACAGACACACACATGTACAGACACACACACAAACGTCTTTTCAGGCTCTCACATTCTTCAAGGTGCATTCACAGTAAAACAGTCCTGAATTCTGATCAGCTGAGCCAAAGTGGTGAAATACGCAATACACGCACTTTTGACCACACGCGACACTTTCTGTATTAACATCCGAAATGTGTGTGGCAGTTTGTGGAAACTTGTCAGATGTTGCTACTACATATTGAATACTGAATACTAAATATTCAGAAAAAAAGAGAAAACAATAGATTTTTTTATAATATTTTAATTTGTTTCTGTATTTTTGGAAATATGAAAAGCTAAGTTTTAATATTTATGTTTTCTTTGCTTGTTAAACACCAGTTAGCCTTTTAGCCATCTGCATTACAAATTTTGCTCCAGTGAAAAAGAAAAAAAAATGATTTGAACAAACTTGTGCAAGTGGAGGCGAGCATTTAATGTTTGTGTGGGTTTGGTATTAATTGAGCCTTGTTTTATCCATTGCTTTTAGTTTTGAATCTAAACCTGACTGGGGAAAAATGCATTTTGTCCTAAACCTGAACGAGTACACCTTCACCCAAAGTGTCAAGCAGTGTTCTCCATTCAAAGTGTTTTAGTTTGAATACAATTTCCATAATGGGCCCTTGTAATGCTAGTGCAGCGAGATGTTAGCCTTCAACTAAATGTCTTTACAGAGATGTGTGCCTAGGGGCGCCTAGCATGCTTGTTCTCCCAGTGTCTTCCCAGTGCTCTGGTGACCAAAGTCCAAGAATATGCTTGCCAGCTGAGTTGGAGATGCTATATTGCCACCCTGTGTTTTTGTCTCTGAGTGTATTTGGCTGTGTCTGCCCTGTGACTGACTGGCAACTTGTCTGGGGTGTTTCTCTATGTTAAGCTTTATGAGTAGTGTGCTAGGCATTCCCTGCGACTGTGGTTAGAAAAAAATGTGGCCTAGCTAATGAATGGATGGATGGATAGTGTCTCAATTACCAAGAAATACAAAATCCTGATCTGGAAACTGGATTCAGGATCAGAATTTGAAGACTTTTAAACAAGACTTGTAACTTTAATGCTGTTTAATCTTCTAAAGTGTTTTTTTTTTTTTTTCATTTTCTTCTCACTTTGAAACTGTAACGGTTCTGTACCAGTAGAGGGCGGCCTGCTCTGATTGTGCACACCTGGGCATTGGGTGCCAGGTGTGCCTCATCGGGGGCTGGCGTTATAGGCCCAAACGAATCAGAGCAGGGCGCTGGTCATTCTGTGTGCGCAATTTGTGATTATTCATGTTATGTTTTACACTTGTTATGTTTAATATGTTTAGTTTTGAGTTCTGTGCACGTTATCTGTTATTAAAGTCCAGTACGAAGCTCTCGGCTCTGCATTGGCGTCCACTCCACAACACCACATCGTGATGGAAACATCATGTCTTAGTTTCTAATCAAACCCTCATTTGAAAGATATTAGGCAGGCCACCACGCATAGAGTATAAAAGTTATGCAGAAATAATGCAATATATTGTTTTCTATACTGTATGTGTGGTAACCTGCACAAATCTTTTAGATGCCAATTGTATTAAAGTGTATTATTGGTACTAATTGGTATTTTCAGATGTATTACTCAAATAAAAAAACAGGTAAAATTAATGCAATGTAGGGCTTTTTGGCTTATTCAAACAATTCATACTGGACCATTTTTAAATTAGCTTAACAGATCCGTCCTGCCATCCATGCTCCACCTCGTACTCTCCCAAGCCAAAGTTTACACCCCTTCCACTGCATTTCCATCCTGCAGAAACTGCTTCCTGCTCTTCTTTTGGAGAGAAAATCTCCTCACTATTCCTTTTAGAATCAAACATTGCCGTGAGCCATGAGAGGTTGAAGTTGTTTCACTAATCATGCACAGAGTAGCAGGGTTAATTGAGATTACATTTAACTCCACAGGATGTCAATTAATGATGGATATTACACTGCTTACTGCATGATTGCAATATTTGATTTTGTTTATCAGACACACTGGTGGAAGTCCTTGATATTATTAAGGCATATAATAAAGCCGGGGAAAATGAATACAGGGGTGCTTAAAGAAATAGCTCCACTACACATGGAGTTAGTCACTATTTTACAAATAAGTGACTGTTGACTTAAATTTATTGTTTACATAACTTTATCATCATTGACTTTACCTATAAGACTTTTCCCCCAAACTATTCAATTTCTTCTGCTACTTCCGTGAAGATGTGCACTTACTAAAATCTCAAGTACACGTTAAATGAGGTGCAAAAATGAAGCACTGATAAAGGTAGCTTAGTATATACAGTAACACCAGAACCTAGATTTAACCAAATATGAATTTTAGCACTATATAGATCCCTAATTTAACTTATTTTCTCTCTTCCACAAGTGAAGCTTGTCCCTGACTTTGTTTCCAAACTTTGTTTTTTATGTATTTTAACACTGCCCCTTGTGCACATGGTAATATGACAAACGAGTGGTGTTTAAGTATATGTCTATAAGTATATTGGCTTGACTGTAAAATGACTTTAAAATCAGTATACAAACAGTTTGCTATTAAAGCTGTTTGATTAAACCAATCCCAATCCATCTTCCTGAAATATATTAGCTCTGAGCTCAATGGTTAAATAACATGAAACATTATTGTTTGCAAAATCGTTATAAATAACTTCAGGAATAACACTACATTTGAAAAATATCACTGACTGTGCATAATGGGAGACTTTACCTAGAAGGTTAGATGATACTGTCAGTATTTTTGACCTTTGAATCAGAATTTGAAGAATCTCAGTGTTGTAGAGGAGAGTATATGTAAAGGTTTTGGTGGCAGGTGTGAACACAGCATGTCTGGGGACATTTTGTCAAACTTTTGGTGATGCCAAAATCCACCTCTAACAAGGGTGGGGGTAATTTCCACCATATTCCTCTAGTCCATGCTTTTTAAATGCTGGAAGAACATGTGGTTACACAAGTAAAACAGGAAAACCCCCTTTTTTTGGAAGGGGGTTCAAGCTATGCCAACTTACATGATATCAACAGATTTACAGGATTTTTGTCCATCTGACAGTCTGGGCATAACAGGTCCCATGTTCAAAAGGCATTGGATTGGTTTAGAAATAAAACACTCATGTTGTTCCCACCTTAATAAGTCTGTGCTTCCTTATTTAACTCAACATGTCTCTTTTTAGTCCTTAGATCGTGTATAAATCTTATAGCTACACAAAAACACACATGATTGGACATCAGACATGCACTCATTTAGCAGCCTTTGAAACCTCAAGGCTGTGCTTGTGACTTCTTTAATTGGCTCATAGGTATGAAGTGTGACGTGCCAATTGTATATGTTACCTCTGGAACTAAACCTCATATGTCTATAACAGTGACTTTACAAGAAAAGGATGACTTATAGTTTGTGTTAACTTGATTTCATTAAATTACCATTTTTATTTGTTCCTTTTTCCTTAAAGTGAGTAGCAGGCAGTCTCAGATGAAACATACATAACGAGAAAGGAAATAAAGATTCAGCATTGCATATATATATGAGACCATATTCAATTTGCATCATTTGCAGATAATGGAAATAAGGATCTGATGGACACTTGTCTTGTGCACTTAGGCCATATGCTTACATCTACAAGCTTTTGATGAAAAAGGGCCAATTTTTCTTGTGGGAAGATGATGTGGTCCAGAGTAGCTCACTTGGTCTCGTCTGTGGCTGGTGTGTGCAAAGACAGCAACATGACACGGCAGCCCATACAGGCAGCCAGAGAAAGCGAGAGAGAGAGAGAGAGAGAGAGAGAGAGAGAGAGAGAGAGAGAGAGAGTGTTAGATGGATGAAGCCTGGGGTACATTGCTCTTGTCAATGGCTCTCTGCTCTGGAGGCTGTTAATGTGCGGTGTATCATTCATAAGCTTAATACTGGCATCACTTTCAGCTAAATAGCATCATTTGTCAGCGAGAGCAGGAGGCTGGAGAAAGGAAGAGAGGGAAGGGCTGCCTGCCTCACCGCCACTGATAAGCACTGAGAATCAGACCGTGTGCACAGACCTTACTGAAAGAGAGGGAGAGAGAGAGCGAGAGAGATGGAGAGGAAAAGAGAGAGAGGAAATGACAGATTGAGAGAAGTCAAACTCATGATGCAGAAACTATGATGCACAAAATGCAAGATGTCAGAAACATACCCTGACTTACTAATTTACTACATTCATTGGCTTTCACTTGGCCAACTCCTACCATATAGGTTCACTTTACAGGTCACTGATTATTGCTCATCTGTTGGACAGTTTTTTAGCCACCGTCCAACCTGACCATCATTGTAGAGGAATCACTATATGACCCACTCAGTTTCCTCTCTGGACTTTTTGTGCCATTCACAGCATTCAGTTGGAAACCTGATCCTATTCACACTGTTTTGCAAAAATACATTATGGGACACATTTGCTGTGGTATTACCGGTGGCATGATTTTTTGCCAAGATCTTGTTTTTAAGATGGTGGAGTTGAATTTCTTCTTACATATTCAGAAAGTCAGTCCTTATGTGAAAATGTTGCCTCATACTCTTTGAATCCTGGCATTATCATCTTGGAATATACTAGTAGTATCAGTATATTCATGTAGTCAGCTGACCTCAGTTTTCAGGCACATACCATTGCTGAACCTAAACTGCACCAATAGAAACAGCACCTAGTCATAAAACTGCCCCTACAGGCTTGTTTGTTTGGCCTGAGGCATGATGGCTGCATCACTTCTTCTGCCTTTGATCATTACTTGCCATCAGATCAGGATTAACATGCTTTTGCACTTGAAAATTCTCCAAGAAATTTTATGAAGACCAAGTTTGAAGGCATTTATGCTGACTTATGACAATAGCTCACTCTAGTTTTTGGCTAGATTGTATAGTCAAATATTTTACATGACTTTCACACATCTTTTGATGGAAAGTGTTTAATAGCTTCAGTGCTATATTATATTTGCAGAAAGTTAAATAAACACACAAGAGTTTTATTTTTCCTGCTTAATAGTCTTCTTTAACTCAACTATGGAGGAGCCCTCCCTGGGTGTAAGAAGTCTCTTCACCATCAAGGATTTTATCTGCTTAATTTTGTGTTTATGTGTTTTTTCTTTTTGCAGAAATTGTGTACTAATAGATTTTAATATCTGGTCTTTCTTTCCATAAAGATGGCTGTATTTTCCAGCTAATGGAAACACTGCTCTGAGTGGGCCAATTTTGGTTTAAACCGACAAGATAATGGCATGATTTTATGAACATATGCACTGAGGTTCTTCTGTAGTTTTCTCACCAGCATGTAACTGGTGCAAAAAGCTTGCACTTAGAGGGAATTTCCTACATCCCTGGAACTTGGAGACAAGATATTTCTTCTGAATGTCCATCTGTTATCCCGCTCCAGCACATCTGCCCACAGACGATGAATGTCTCCGTTGTGACAGGGATCCGAAAGGGCCTAGAGAATGGGAGAAAGGACCAAGCCCTGATTATTAATGAGCTTGTAGTAAAATGCTTAATTTGCACCGTCTTCAACCAAATTATAACTCACACTGAAAGCAGCTGAATTTGCATAAATCTCATTAGAAACAAGAAGAGAGGTTCATAAATCGTTCTATTAATTAGTCGTTTTTTCACCTCTTTTTTTCTTTCCGCAGTGGTGTGTATTAATAAAAGTGGGTGGGCGTGTGTGTGTGTGTGTGTGTGTGTCTAGGTGTGTGCATATGAATGTGTAAGAGAAACTAATTGGCCTTTGTAGTAGCTGGTGTTTAGGCTTGTGACAGTTGTGATAGAGTTGATTTAGAAGGTGGTTCAGCAAGCGTTATAACTTTTGAAGCGCCTGCACCTGTCTGTGTAAATTTGCTGTAGCTTTCTGCTTGCCCCCTAGTGGCCATTCCGCCTAATAACATTAATTATCAGCAAAGGACTGTCTGTGTTGAGCTGCTAGCCAGGAATGAGTAAGGGGAGGAGGAAAACGTTTCAAACCTCTCCACAAAGACAGATGCGTAAAAACAATTTAGCTTTATATACAGCACTGAGTAAAAGCCTGAAACCCTTCTCACTTTTTCATGTTTTGCATCCACAGCTTATAGTTTTTAACGATTTTTTATGCAATAGTTCACCGGTCCTAGTCAAGTCAAGTAGGTTTTTTTTGTCGTTTCAACCATATACACAGTACATAGTGAAACGAAACAACGTTCCTCCAGGACCATGGTGCTACACATAAGACAACTAACATTACATGGAACACAAGACAAGACAATAGCAAAGACGAACAGTCATCCGAAGAAGCAGACAGTATGTACATGAATGTGGATGAAACAGAGCAGCTGTGTTGTAACTAGACTGCACAGAGCAGCAGTCTAATGAGCAGCAATTGTAGAAGTAGTAATAAACCATCTGTAATAACAATAAATGGCTATAGTAACAATAGTAATGATAAAGTGACCAGTGTTGCAATAAAGTGACCCATGTCACAACAAAGTGACTAGTGTGGAGGAGGTAGATAGGATTCACGGAAGGAGCTAGTCAATGAAGTGTCATTTACAGTTCAGGAGTCTGAAGGGCCAGGGGGAAGAAACTGTTTCCCAACCTGGTAGTGGAGGCCCGTATGCTACAGAACCCTTTCCAGGATTGCAGGAGAGTGAAGCGAGTGTGGGACGTGTGTGAGGGATCATCCACAATGCTGGTTGCTTTGCAGATGCAGTGAGTGGTGAAAATGTCCTGAACAGAAGGCAGAGAGACACCGATGATCTTCTCAGCTGTCCTCACTCCCTGTTGCAGGGACTTGCAGTCAGAGATGTTGCATTTCCCATACCAGGCAGTGATGTAGCTACTCAGAATGCTCTCAATGGTTCCTCTGTAGAACATGGTGAGGATGGGTGGTGGAAGATGGGCTCTCCTAAGTCTGCGGAGGAAGTAGAGATGCTTATCTCTACTTCCAGTCCTTGCTCCTTTGTTCCTGAGCAGAAACGTTGTTTTATATGTTAAGCTATACAGTGATGAATGAATCATCTTACTTAAGACAGGAAGAAGTGAAGAAACAGGTTGATTCCAGATGATCAGGTGATTTTTTACTGCTGATGCTGAACGCTGAGATGTTGGAACCCCTTTATTGAGGCATCTTGTATCTTTAGGCACTTTAAGCCCTGCCACAGTACAACAGTTGTTCCAATTTTTTAAAATCTACTCAATATACCAAAGGCACGACATTTTGAAAGGCATAGCATAGTATTTTGCTCCAAAGAGGTGATTCCCTAGCGAAACATAGAGAAATAATGGATAGTGCAGGACTGCACTCAGGATTGTGTATCAGAAAATAATGCACAATTGCTATTTATAAATGATTGTAAAAACATATTTATGTAGCTGTTGTGTTTTAACAGAAGGGTTTGAATCGGGAGATTATTTTGGCCTGAAATGTGTGCATTTGCATAGCATTTGGCAGACTCTCCAGACTTGCAGATGTAAAGGAAAGCCGCATTAGGGTTTCACCCACCCTGTATGCTGAGTCGGGCAAGGGTATTTCCCACTGTTCTACAACAACCACAAATCCTTTGGCCTCCTTGGTGGAGAATCAAACCAGTTGTCTATTTAAAAGTACAAGAAACTGCTCACTATATTAATGAAGTTGCCAGAAATGGAAGCTACTTCATCAGCTTCCTATGCGCAGCATATTACAGCTGTTATTCAAATTAGTTTAGTTAAAGTGTCAACTTTTAAGATGATGAAGAATCATATTTGTTAAAAAGGTTGTCTGTTAATCCACAGTATGTATAGCATAGTTAGGCACAGAGCAAAATGTTATATATATATAACAAAAGGTGGGTTCCTTTAAGTTGTTTTAGCTAAATGAAATCCCATTTTGCAGAGCCTCACTTTCAGAGCACACCAAATATGTACACTGAAGCCAGAGTGGAGACACTTTGGATGAATCATTTTAGGGCAGGGTTACAAAGATAGTACGGAATTCATAACAAGCGAGAAACAAATACTAGGAAAGTGCAAGGAAGACTCATAAAGATGCGAATAACAATATGCTACTACATTCTGTTATGTACCTACATAGTAACATTGGTCTGATTTAGGAAAATATTTTGTTTGTTACTTTTTGTGAAGGATTTCGTTTTTTTTCTTCCAACTATACATTTGTGTCAAATTCAAATCATTGTCTTTTTTTCTTTTGAACACACGTGGGATATGGATTCTGAGTATCTCCACTCTCAGTTGCTATTATTTTCCAAAACAGCCGTGGATTTTTTGCAAGATAAATGCACTCCTCTATAGATCACCGGCTTCTTTGTAGTGCAACTTGCTGTAGTGAATAATGAGCCCAAGCCATGGGTGCGGCTGCTAAAGCTGTCAGTTTACTTGAGATCCAAATGAATAGCGAAATTCTTGCCTGAATCAAGAGTATCTGTTCAACAGATGACAAGCATATGTTCACAAAAACAGTTTTGGCTGCTAGAATATCTACTTAATTAATAAATGTCACATTTGTAACTTTTGTCAGGGAGGGCCTTGCAGTTCTTGCACTGAGATATTACCTGGATTCCTGTTGCTACCTGCAGCTTTAATTCGTCAGTTCTCCTGCACCCCTCCCTCAGTGCTGTGTTAACCTTCCCTCTTCCCAGTATCACTGCTTAGTTCCCCTTCTTGCTTTTTTATTGTCTCACCACATGTCCACCAAACAAGTATGCATGTGTGTGTGTGAAAGTGTGGCTGTGTATTTGTCTGTCGGCAGCAGGAAGGCTCTCTGAGGCTCTTTTGGTGGTGTTTCTCATTAGTGGAGGTTGGCAACATCCCAGAGACGGGCGCTCTAATCTCATCTAAAGCCAGAATGGGTTAGGGAGCCCCTCGCCAGGTGCCCCTATAAACACACACCTGTTACTGCGCCCAACACACAAGATTGTTTAAATGCCATGTGAGGATGCTGAGACATATATATCTCCTATATACATGTATACTAACTGTCTTAAAGGTGGTCCTGGAAGTAAAAAAATTGGTAGAAGCGCCACCTCGAACATTGTAACCAGCTCCTATTAACTACCTAGAACACCATAGCAACCATCTAGTAATATCCTGGTGGTGACCTTGTATACTATGCTAACCTGCTTGTAGCACTATACCAACCACGTTGCATAAGCTGCCACCTAATAAATGTGATACTTACAATTATACATAAAGGCATTTTTTAAACATTTCTTTATTTTAAAACACCACCATTACAATTAGGCGGCATGGTTGTGCAGTGGCTGTCGCCTTATAGCAAGAAGCTCCGGTTCAATTCCCAGCCTGAGTTCTTTCTGTGTGCAGTGTGTATGTTTGCCCAGTGTTTGTGTTGTTTTCACTGGTTTCCCTGGTTTCCTACCCCAGTCTTAAGACATGGACAGTCTAAAGAAGTGGATTGGAGAGGCTTAATTGCCTCCTAGGTGTGTGTATGCCTTTGTCTATTTCTCTGAACCGGCAACCTGTGCAGGTTGTTTCTCCATCTTTTGTCCTGTGTGTGCTAAACTAACTCCAGAACCACCAACAACCTTAGTCAGGATAAGCAGATGAGATAAGCAGATAATGGTTACAAACAACCAAGGCATTCTCCCTGCAAAGAAACCCAGTATTTACAGCTACCAAAAATGACTTTAGCCAATCAGTTCTTCATTAAATCAACTGCTTTTGCAATATAAAAAAGTCATGCAGCAGTGTGAGTGCTGCCAAAACTGGGCTGTTGTAACTGTATTCTAATTCTAATGTATTCAGTCATCAAGAAGAAACTACAAAAACACAGTTTTGTCCCTGTTTTTTTCCTCAAATCTTTTTTCTTTGTAAGGCAACATCACGTATATATTTGTGAATATGTTTGTGATAGTGTGTTAGTTGTATTTATCTTTTCATGGAGACCACACATTCTCATATTGATATGAATACCAAAAAATTTTAAAGTGTGTGTGTATTGAACACAAAAACATAATTTTAACTACCTGATTAGTTAATTATAACTTTTTATAAATGAACATAATTTGCTTATTAAGAGATTCAAGACCCCCCCCCCCCATCCCTCCCCTCTTTCTCTCCCTACAGGTTCATCAGTAACTCAGCTCCAGGCAGTAGACCCTGATGGGGAACCATTGATTTTTGGGGTGGTCGGTGAGGAGGCTTCACGCTTCTTTGCTGTTCAGGAAAACACCGGGGTGGTGTGGCTTCGACAGCCCCTCGACCGTGAGGTGCACACACTTACCACACACTTGGAGGCCTTTCTGCAGTGTTTAATCACTGTGTCTGTTTACCATCCCTTCTTACCTTCTTGAACATGTGATGTTGACAATATTGCACAGTTTGTGTTGGTCTCAGGACACTGTTGGTTGGTTGGTGGCCTATTTTCAGCTCAGTGGCACTTAGGTGTTTAAAACCTCCAACATCACGCACACGAACATGCCACTACCATGTCAGTGTTGCTACTGTGCGGAGAATAATCCAACATCCAAATAATACCTGCTCACTGTAGGGGTCCTGACCATTGATGAAGGGCCTCAAAGGGGTAACAGTGAAACAAATGGACTGCAGTCTATAGCTTTACAAATATTAAGTGTATAACGTTAAGTGGAGCTGATAAAATATACAATAAGTGTATAAACCACAGTGGTGTTGGCAGTGAGTGTATATAAATTCTAATTAGTGTTTTCTGTCTTGCTGCAGACCAAGTCTGAGATGCAGGTGATGTTTTCTGTCAGTGACAGTCAGGGGGTAAGAAAAAGTTTACTCTTGCTTTTCTCTCTCTCTCTCTCTGTCTCTCTCTCTCTCTCTCTCTCTCTCTCTCTGTCTCTCTCTCTCGCTCTCTCTCTCTGAGTCTGAGTCTAATTTTAGTATCTAATTTTAGTATGGTTTAAAATAACATTACACTGTTTGGTCTAAACATTCTGTGTGTTTTCTGGTGAAGGTGGTGAAGGATTCAGTGAACATCCAGATAGGAGACGTGAATGACAACGCCCCAACCTTCCATAATCAGCCTTACACTGTGAATATACCGGAGGTATGAAATGGTTAATTAATATGGCTAATTCAATTCATTTCTCTTTGTCATGCATGTTACATTTACATTATTTAGCAGACGCTCTTATCCAGAGCCCCCTGGAGCAACTCAGGGTTAAGGGTCTTGCTCAGGGACCCAGTGGTGGGATTAGAACCTGGGACCTCTTGAGCCATAGGTCCATAGGCAAGTATCCTACCACTGGGCCACCACCACCCTTTAGACACATTGCCACATTGTTTGCACAGTGAACAACCATGAATGTGTACATGCAGCCCTCAATGTGATTAGCTTTACTTTGGAAATAATGCAAAGATTACAGTTTCTGTAATACTGTTTCAATGTATTAGCCTCTTGGTTTAAAATCACATTCAGTATGAATCAGCACTCTACATTGCACTACACTGAGTTCCTCAAAGGTTTTCCCACCAAAAAAAAATATGTTTCATTATCATAAACTCATCTCTTGACTTATAAGCCTGTTACAACATTTGAGACTTAAGCAATACAATCTACACCGATGATCTAAAGGAGCATGTTAAGTATATTAATTCTAGCTTGATCAAGTGTAATTTAAGGTAAATTAACAATTCAGAATGCAAACATGACAATAAGAGCATCAGTCTAGACTAGATTTAAATTCAGCAACAGGACACATCTCACAACATCTCATAAGGAGTCCAGAGAAATCAGTGAGAGAAAGAGAAACTTCTGAGAAGGAGTCATTGGAGAATCTAACTTGAGAGCATGTGGCATTTTAGCACTGTGTGTCAAAGACTTTGGCTATTCAGCATTAAGTCAAGACTGAGTCTGGAGAGAGCTCAGGTCCTGGCAGGGAGTTTAAGTCAAGACCCAGCCTTAACTTTTCCACATAGCTTGGTGGAGTCTTTTAAAAGTGAGCTACATCCCTACAGCAGCAAAATAATCATGGAATTGGCCTTACTGTCTTCACAATATTATTTAATTAGAGAATTAAGAATTAAGTAGATAGGGTTGCCATAATGTCGTTAATGTATATTAACAGGTTAAAATCTTTTCTTCAGATTCTTTCCTCTTAGTTTTTATGTCAGTAACTAACACAAATTTGTGACGAAATACTGCTCTTTGATCTCCACTAATCCTTATAAATCAAAAGCATTTTGTTTTTGAAGAGATGATCAGCAGCTTAATTTCCTGAGCTTGATGTCTGAACCCAGGACTAATCTTGCCTCAAATACTGACAAAGTCCAAAAAAAAGTCCTAGCCAATAACTCAGCTTAAGATTTTGTGAGAATGGAATGAATTTCAACAAAAAAAACCTTGTTCTATAGTGGACAAATTCAAGGTACTGTGATGTTCTGTTTTGATTCAATCAGCGCACTAGCTGAAGCTGAGGACTTATAATTGCGGGTAATCACAGTGCTTTTTCTCATTTATTTGGAAAAATGTATAAAAGAAGGGGAAAAGACAAAAGAAAACAAGGCATCCATATGTCAGGGTTGGGATATGGTCATAGTCCTTTTCTCAGACAACACTGGCATCCTTTATACTGATGGGCACTTCCACACACTCTTTAGATTGTTTCGCTATGCCAGAGACTTCTGTTTTCCCAGGAAATGTCAGGGTGGTTTCATGAAGACCTTTGAGTTGGAATGTTCCTGGAGTCAGGCCGTACTGGTCATGTGTGACAGTTGCTTTCTTGCATTTTGTTCATGCTCCAGCCCACTTCTTTTCAGCTTCTGCAGGAGCACACCAGCCCAGTTCACCTTTACCATTCAGGCTGCTGATAATCCTGTCTTCCCAGGAAACACTGTGATGCTCATATGAAGATCTTTGAGGAGGAAGGGTTTTAGAGTCAGGTTGTGGTGGTCAGGTGTGACAGCTACTTTCTTGGATTTCTCCTCATCTTTTGTGGCATCGGTGTGCTGTCCATCTTTCTTATCTTTGCTCTGTAAGATTCTGAAATAACTCATGGTACTGCCATGGTGGAATGGTTCTGGGTCAAGACAAGCAGGTCAGGTGTGACAGTTGATTTCTTACATTTGTCTTTGCTGCTGAAAGTTTTGGCAGACTCAGACTCACTAGCCAGTTGCCAGTCGAAATGCTTCTTGCAAAACATGGCTTTGCGACAGGATAACAGGAGGCATCGTTTTCAGATTAATGTAAATATCCTGGCTTCCTAAAGACCTTTGGTTGCCAACCAAGACCATGAGTCGAGTTCAGTTTTACCAAACTATCCTTATTGTGGCTTCATCCTTTCTTTTTTCTGTCTGTGTGATCCCCAACATAATTCACTATCCAAGGTCATCCCTGTCTTGAGTAGTTATCACAAGCCGACCAATGATGAATGTATACATGCTTGAAAAGTAATGATCTATCATTTCTATGACTGGGTTTCTTACACCATGACAAGAAATAAGAAATCAAAATCAGAAATAAGGATCCATACATTTGAGATTTGTTTTTAAACAGTTTTAAATACTTTTAATAGACCAGAGAGTTATTATCCTGACCCCAATATCTGAGAACATGAGAAGTCCAGGCTTAAATCAGTTCAGGACAAGTTCAAGAAGTTGAATGCAAATTAAAGGTTGCATTTTGTCCTGTGTTGTTTGAAAAAGGGCAGTAATACAAACATGCCAGGCATCCTAAAGTAGAGGAGTATTTATATTCCTATTTTAAATTTTTTTTTTTATTTGATACAAAACAAAAAAAACAAAAAAACAAAAAAACTAGAATGAAAAATAGGTATTCCAAGGTTTACATTAAAACAAAGAACGCACAGCAAAGTTCTTTTCAGAACTGATAAAAAAAAATCTGTATCAGTAGTTTGCAGCTTTATTATTAGACAGAGAGAAATGGCTTGCTTTGTCCTTTTTTTTTTTTTTTGCATTTTCCTTTTGAGACCTCTACAACTAATTGAACAAAAGACAGACCACATTTTGTTTTTCAAACAAAAAAGGTGCTTCTGTCCTGTTTATAAGCTTTTTTTTTTTTTGTTAGAGTACTCTTTGACTTTCGCTAACTTTCACCAGCCTTTGCCTTGGTGGTTAAAATTTTGCGTACCATGTCATATTCTGAGTAATTTAATTAAGAAAGTCACGAAAAAAAAACCAAAAAAAACATTATTTTGTAGTTTGACCAATTTTTCCATGTGTATTTGTTTATATGAGTTTCTGTGTACTCATAAAAGCTGTCATGCTTCTCTTGTCTGTTGTGACGAATGAGAAAATGAACACATGGTAAGAATAGTGGATAGTAGGGTATTAAAACTTGCATTTGGCATCATATTGTTCGGGTTCCCTCTGGATGTTCTGGTGTTCTCCCACAGTTCAAAGACATGCAGATTAGATAGATTGGATCGATTTCTATACATATCTGTCTGTGAGTGGGTTTGTCTGTGTGTCTCCCCTGTGCTGGACGGGCTACCTGCCTGCATTTCTCTGCCTTTCACCCTACGAGAGTCTCCACACCCCCTGTGACCCTGGTTAAGATTATTGTACCCTTTGATACTTAGAAATAACCACCTACGTTTTTTTTTCTTACCAGTTTGCATTATTAGTATTACAGCTCCTTAGCAAACTTAGAGGAAATAAAATGCTAATAAAACATGCTAAGAATAAATTAAGATATTCTTCACAGAAAATTATGTTTCATTAAAACACTAACAGTGAATTATGCAAGTCCTAAACGAAAACATCATCAGTCATCAGAGTTCTTCTAAACATCAGCAGTCGCCAGCACCCTAGTTTTTTTTTTTTTCCATTTTGAATAAACATTTTAGCCACAGAGAAACTTTCAGCCAAAACCCAAAAGTGATCATTTTGACTGTCTTTAGGCAGAAATCTCAGATAGCTGAACTTTCAGTGCATTTCTGTTGAAGAAAAGGATACAGATAAATAGAAATCGTTTTTTTTTTGTCCAAAAATGTATACTTCATAATCAAAATCTTTAAAAACATCTTCGTTTTGACACTGAATACTACTAGTAACTGAACTGACAATAAAATTTAAAAATGGACCTACAAGTGATATTTGTTTCTTTTACTTTTCCTGCACTTGTAACAATGTAGTGTCGTGGGCTGGACATCAATGCAGAGCCCAGAGCTTCGTCCTGAATAATAACGGAAGTAGCGTGCGCAGAACTCATAGACTAAATAAACTGAACATAACGTGTGTAAAACATAAGTAAACACAACGATAAGCACACAGAATGACCAGCGCCCTGCTCTGATTCATTGGGGCTTATAACGCCAACCCCCAATGAGGCACACCTGTCACCCAAGGCACAGGTGTGCACAATCAGAGCCCTCTACCGTCACAGAACCGTCACAGTACCTTGTCCCTCAAGCCCCGCCACCTCTGGCGGTCTTGGACCTTTGGCAGTCTTGGACCTCTGGCAGTCTTGGGCCTGAACACCCTCGCCAACACCCCATCTTCCCCAGTCAACATAAGAGACATCGCCGTCAGTCTGCCCTTCCAGGTTAACCTGAACACCGCGCCAAAACCCCCTCTGCATAAGCCGACGTATGTAACCGCATGGAAGTCCTGTCCACCCAGGCTGACACAAGCAACCGCACCGAAGCCTCATCCAACCGGGCTGATGGGAGTGCCAGCGCCCCGCCCACCTAGGCTGACGTGGACGACAATGCCGGGTCTCCACCTACTTGGGCTAGCGTGGATGCCAGGCCTAGTGTCCCGCCTACCTGGGCTGACGAGTGTGTCGCCAACCTTGTAGCCTCCTCCTCCGCGGAGAGGATGGTGGATGTCTTCAAAGTCCCGCCTTGTGCTGATGAATGAACCAGCATCGCAGCCCCATCTCTCTAGGGGCTAACATGGAAGTCGGCTCCGCAGCTCCTGGTAGCTGGAACTGGCGCAGTTTCGGCCAATCCTGGGAGGGGAGTGGACGTCGCAAAACACCCTAGGCGACACAAAACCTCCACGATCCCAGCCTCCAGCACCTGGAAGTTCCGGTGGTTCTTTGCAGGCATCCCGACGGAGCTCTCGGCTCGCGACGTCCATTTGTGGCAGTTGGTCATTTCTGTAACAATGTAGTGTCGTGGGCTGGACACCAATGCAGAGCCCAGAGCTTCGTTCTGAACTTAAATAACGGAAATAACGTGCACAGAACTCATAGACTAAATAGACTGAACATAACGTGTAAAACATACCATAAGTAAACACAAAGGTAAGCACACAGAATGACCAGCGCCCTGCTGTTATTCATTGAGGCTTATAACGCCAACCCCCGATGAAGCACACCTGTCACCCAAGGCACAGGTGTGCACAATCAGAGCAGAGCGCCCTCTACCGTCACAGAACCGTCACAGCACTGGGCAGTACATGCATTTATAAATGTTCTAAATGGCAGATACACAGCACCTGACTACAATAAACAATCTACATTTAACCACATAAAATGCTGGAAAAATTCACAAACAACAAGAATTAAAACACTGGCATTTTTTTTTGCTGTGGATGACTATCCATTCTCTGTTCTCAAGAACATACTTTTTTTTACATGCTGATTTTCTTCACTTACTTTGCCCATGGGCCCTGGATTTTGGTTTCATTGTGAGCAGCTGATTCCACCCCTTGTTACCACCTTACTTCTTTCACGTCCTTATTGTCTATTTTTGCCCCCTTGTTGACGTCATACCAGCAAAATCACATTTACTTAAAGTTTATTAAGCAAATCCATGTGGTCACCGTGATGTTGAAAAAGTATAGACATAAATAACAAAGTACATATACATTAATTTCTTTAACATCCGAATAGCATTTTAGGAGCCACTCACATACTCGAACAGTAATATCTCCACTGAACATGTGTAACATATAAATTCTCAGAGAAAGTTTTTCCCTCATGTCCCATCATCTCTGGAGCACTATTTGACTGAAACTGGTGCCTAGACCCCCCTGCTGAGAGTTCCTATCTACTGTATCCCGCTCATTTCTCTT
The DNA here is from genome assembly GCA_017165825.1 of Hepsetus odoe. NCBI lineage: Eukaryota > Metazoa > Chordata > Actinopteri > Characiformes > Hepsetidae > Hepsetus > Hepsetus odoe. The sequence goes on from CM029367.1 coordinate 4,439,499, forward strand.
CTCCCTTATTCTCTCTTTCCCCTCTCCTTCACTCCCTCCAGTCTCTCTTTTCTCTCTCCCCTTCAACTCATCCTTCCTCCCCCTCACGATTTCCCCTTCATCTAATCCTTGATATGAGGTAATTGGCAAAGCCAAGCAGAGAACTTCAAACAGGGAGTGAAGTGTCTATTTCTTTCTCCTTCTCTCTCTTTCTCTCTCTGCCTCTCCATCTCACTCACTGACTCCCTGTGACGTGTATACACACATACACGCACATACGCACGGACGCATGCACGCACACACACACACACACACACACACTTGAGTTTATATTGTGTGCTCGTGGGTGCACATCCCACACTCCTCCCTAGACCAAATCTTCAAAGCTTCGGGCAATTTTTCGTCTTCTGTCACTACAAGTAAATAAAGAGGAGTGAGAGGGAGAGAGAGAGAGGGAGAGAGAGTAGCTGCATTTCACTCAGACTGGGTACTCTGACGTCATGATTAAGCCAGCATGGGGGGAGAGGTGCAACATACTGTGTGTTCAGTATCAGCCACATTTACTCCACTGGCCCGTTCTTCTAAACACTGATGCACGAGCACATTCTGTTGAGGCGACGCTTAAATCTGTCTACCTTTAGTAAGTCTTTTCCCATAAGTCAGCATCTGCTGGCTTTGGGGGGAACAGGTGAATAAAATTTGACCTCTCTTGAGATGATAAACTGGGTATTCTTCCGGGTTTTGGACTGTTGCCTTGCTATTGTCTTCACTTAGGAAATGTATTACAATCACAAACAAATTCCATCGTTGCTTTCTTCCAGACTAATTTTAATGAATTTTATTTGGACAGCTTGGATAACTTGGTTTTCTAAGGTTTTGCTCACAGTTTGGTTTGATAGATATAGACTTTGTCATATTTATGCAAAGAGATTTTACACTTACTTCACCCTCCAGTTTAATTAGAACTGCTATCTGATTGTGTCTTTGCTCGCTCAGAGACTGTGAGCATTCCAACAATAAAGGCAACTTGGGCCTTCTGCTGAAGTTATGGAAAACATTGCACACACACACTTTATTTTAAAGAATTATAGGTGACAAATACAAAATCTCTGCCTGTGTCACCAATATAAGATATAGTAAAGGCAGACTGGCTTCTTGAAAATAATGGTTTCTCTCCAAGGAGAATGAAGGATGAAGAGATACCATCACACAATAATGTCTCATTTGCACTTTCAGAAAAATACCTGCTGTGCAGGTATATTTTTTGTTTATAATGGTACAGATGTACCCCTTAAAAGTACAGCATGGTCCTGGGGGACCAGTTTTGGAACTTTAATATGTTTATCCCATGGAAAGGGTCATATTTGTTCCTTTTCATAACTTAATTTGTATTAGTTTTAAAGTATAGCAGTAAATTAGAAAGCCTGGAGTCAGGACGGGATGTACAGTCCACCTTAAAAAACAGTTCCCTAAGCAGAGGTGCTGAAGGCGTACTTTAGAAGGCATCACCCCAGTGGGAGGTATCATCTCAGTGACATTTCAGTACCTTTTATTGCATTTTTATAATAAATAATAATAATAATAAGTGAAAGTGACTACCTACCCACAGTGCAGGGGATGGTACCTTGCTCAAGGGTACCTCAGGGCAACCTACCGGTGAGGGAATCAAACCCACAATCTTCCGATCAGGGGCGACTCCCTAACCATTAGGCCACCGCTGCCCTAAAAATTGGACTTTTGTATTTAACCCATGCACACAAACACACACCGTGCAGCGGGGGGCAGCTATGAAAGTGCCCAGGGAGCAGTGAGAGGGACAGTACCTTGCTCAAGGGTACCTCAGGGCAACCTATTTGTAAGGGGTTTGAACCCACAATCTTCCGACCCTGTGCCCAACTCCCCAACCGCTAGGCCACCGCTGCCTAATAATAACAACAATATAATAACATATAATAATAATAAATAATAATAAGAACAATAATGCATTTATACATTTATATTTTTATATAGCTCCTTTCTAAAACCCACTTTGACCCACAAACCCACTTTACATAGCAAAAATAAAACAACATTAATCAAAACAGTAAACAAAAAACAAAGGCGAGGACAAAACAGCAGAGTTGTTAGAGACGGCAGACAAATTCTAAGAAGGGATTACGAAAGGGAAGAAGTGGAATAACACAGACTGAAGAAATAAGTCTTTAACTGAATTGTAAAGAGAGACAGAGAGGGCGTTAGATGTAGATTTTGCGGGAGGGATTTCCTTATCTCAGCTCTGGGTCTTCCAGAGTTTGGGGGCTGCTACACTAAATGGTCTACCACCCATGGTAGCATGCCTGAATTTAGGGACTGCGAGTAAACCGGTACCAGAGGAGCACAGTTAATGGGTGGGAAGGTATGAATGGAACAATTCAGTGAGAGAGAGATGGGCAGATCCATGAAGAGCTTTAAATGTAATGAGTAGCAGCTTGTACTGAATACGGTATGATTTCGCCACCCACTGAAGTTTGTGGAGAATGGGAGTGATATGTTCAGGATTTTACAAAAATGTGATACATAAACTGCAGAGTTCTGTATGTACTCCTTTTAAAAATCAGGTACCTTTAGTACCTTTTTATAAGAGTCTGCTCAAGGAAAATATAGCCCTGGTTAAAAGAAATAGACTGGAATCTACATCTCTCCTGTGCGAAGTATTCATACCTCTACTGAACAAACTAGGAACTAATCAGTCCAAGTGAAACTGATGTTAATTTCAGACACATTATGAGCATATATTGCATCCTTATTTTATGGCAAATTTTGTCCTTTTACTTCTTACTTATGTGAATTTATCTCTACACCACATTGGCTGTTGGCTCAAATTAATAGAGGAGTTTCAGATGGCCAAATTGTTCAGGTTTACAGCTGTGGAAGGGACAAACCACTGAAGTGAATTAGCTTAAAAGTTCAAACTTAATTCATATCTGAGCATTTGTAGATCATCTTTTAATTTCAGTTAGGAAATGGCATTACATGATAATAATTTCTAGCTCTTTGTGAGAATTTCTGCAGAAGTATGACCTGGAAGGAACTCAGTTTGATCTGCAAGTCTGAAAACGTATGTATTCTTCTTTTGGATCCTGGTGCTATCGAAGTTGTCTTTGGCACACCTGTGTGTGGTGTATTTGACTGATGGATTAAATTAGTGAAAGCGAATCCTGCATCTTCCTTATGACCACCAGGCAACAGGAAAAATGACTTTCAATCATGTTTGTGTATGAAACATCTTCTCTACTCCCTGAAGGAGAACGCTAATCCCAGTTTGTTGATGAGATATTATTGCTTGAAAGTCTAGGCAATGCAGCAGCTCAGGAAACTCCAAGTGTGGCTAACGTAAACAGTGTAGGTCATATTGGATTAGAGCGACCTCTAAATGAACCGTAAGGGTTTTGGGGTAATAGTGTAAATCCTAGGGGAGAAGGAGAGGAGGAGAGGACTGCTTTGTTTGTGTTTGTGTTTATTTTTATTTTTTTTATTTTTTTTGTTTGTTGGTTTATGTCCCTCTCTCTATCTCTCTCACTCGGTCCACGTCTTTCAACTCTCCACCCTGCATTTTTATGGCCTCATTACCTCTTTGACCCCCTTGTGACCCCCCACAGTCAGACAGAACACACCACGACATCGCTCCATCAGCCAGTCACTCAAACATCGTGGCAGAGTCACCCACCAAACGGCAAGCAATCAGCCAGTAGCCGGGAAAAGGGAGGTCTTATCTGTCTTGTTTCTTATGGTGGCCTTTCTAGCTGACCTCAAAATCACCCTTCATGTTTGATTTTCTTCTCTTTTTGATTTATAAATTGAAAAATTTTACAACTCTTCCACTCGACGAACTTCAGTACAGTAGTTGAGTCCTGCATGGCTCTTTATTTCTGTTGTAATTTTACAGACAAACTAAGAAGAGTGAGCTAATTGGTGGCATTCTTACAGAGCTATTAGGAGTAGAAGCTTTAAATAATCTATAAAATGTAATGAAAATTAGAGTTGCCATTTGTTTCCAGTAGCCATATGAATATTTTCTCACTCATGTTCATTTTTCATAGAGCTAATTCAGATGACTAATCATGTCAGCCAGTATAATTATATATGTTAAAGAAAATAAAACAATAGTCATCAACATTACGCTTTACGTTTCACTCGTTATAAAGTAACTCAATTAGAATAATTCACATCTTAAAAAAATTTTAACATAATGCTGAAAAAATGCTTCTTACTTTTTATGTATGTTAATGTAACAAGGTTTTATTTCCAAGCAATGCTGGGCCACTAGTGTTGGTTCATTCATCATAAAATGAGAATGAAAATGAAGGAATAAATGCTACTTAGCTAAGGATTTAGCACAAAGTTGCAAGTTACAGTTCATTACGATAGAGTCAGTCTCTTTTTTTTCAATGTTCCATATGTTACAGCTGTACCAACATCTGTCTCTGTAGAAAAAAAAATTGTTGCTAGTCATCTTAGATGTACCTGTTTGTGCGGGCACATCTTTAAAAACTATGTAGCTATAGTTTACTTTAAGAGCTGTTGCTTAGAAAGGTGATTGTGGAGCGCTTGGCTGAAGGATGGACAAACGTTTAAGTTGTTTAATAGGAGTGAGTGAGTGAATGAGTGAGGGCGTTTGGAAGGAGGCAGCAATTATGTACATATGGTCCTGTAATCACATGTTTAATTTGCAGAGTCGTAAAAAAGTGGGAGGCATCTTACATAACATGAGCAGGTGGGCCAGGGTACCGTCTGGCAGCTAGAATGAGAAGCAGAAATTTATGGCGTTCTCTCTCGCCCTCTCTCTCTCTCTCTCTCTCTCTCTCTTTCTCTCTCTCTCTCTCAGTCTCATTCTCTTTCTCTTTCTCTTTCTCTTTCTGTATTTTATTATATGAACACGAGACAGAGGGACAGATTTCCATGATCACAAAAAGGTCACCGTAGGAATGGATAAACTAAACAGGGTGTAATCGTAGCCAAGAAGATGGATTGTATGCACTAAATTAAAGGGAATTAATTCAATGTACTCCTTCTTGTCTGTATGCTCTTATACCTGAATGATGAATAGTTCTTATTAGCCATTTTGAGTGTATGACACATGCCTGGAAAAGCAGATCATCATTCAAGTAGTTATTTTAGGGCTCCGAAAGCATTTAGACCCACATGCCTGTAAGTGTGCATGCGTCTTTGCTATATGTTTCTGACCTTTATTTAGCAATTTATTTGAAGGACAAGAACAGAGAGAACATTTTGAAAGGCATTCAAATGATGTAGATTTATAATGGATAGGCATTAATAAATGACCATATAGATGATGGCAATTTGTTGTCCTGCCTTTGACCACTTTTGGTAACTTCTGCATTCTGGGCATACACCACAAGACCTGCTGTTTTGGAGATGCCAAATCCCAGTCACCAGTTGACCTTAGTAAAAGTTACTCAGATCTTTATGCTAGCACGTTTTTCCTGCCTCCAGCATGTGAACTTCAAGAAATGACTGTTAAATTTACTATCCTAGACCTAGAAAGGTACCATTGTAACAAGATAATCAATATGTTTTACTTTACCTGTCAGTGAGTATGGTGGATCAATGCATGTCCAGAAGTATCCAGTCAGCTCTTGTGGTTAGTAAATTCAGATCTCTATCGAAAAGCTCTTAAGTGATCATGCCCAATGCCAATCATTGACTAGACGAGTATTAAACCTCCTGATGGTGGACTGTGAAGCAGTGGGCTGTGTTCTTTGCCCTGATTAAAGCCAATACATTTGAGATAAGTTAAAGTTACAGGACTAAAAATCCAACATCTGTACATGGATGCTGCCCAATTTCTACTCAGTATGTTTGAACACAATTTGTCATTTCATTTTGCTCTAGAAGTGCGACCTCTCTTTATTAGACATATGATTTTATCTGACGACATAAGAAACATGTGTTTCTATTTATCCGTCAAATGCTTAAACCCACCCTCTTGAAAGCTTCCCTCCCTGCTTCCTTTTACGCTTAAGATGCAGCACGCCTCATATTTCGGAAGGTATTGCTTGAATGCCCCCTAATTGGAGAAAGAAAATGTTCTTAATTTTAGTATATGAAATGTCATTTTATGGTAATTTGAGCCCATTTGTATTGGTCCATTCGTCAGATGTTTCTAAAGTGTAAAGGGTGGTGTGTTGTGGTTTTTGTTAAGTGTCAGCTCTCCTGCTGCCAGGGGTCTTGGACTGTGCCAGCGAGCATGACATGAGCTTTTAAATATCAACAGTAATGACACTGTGCACTGCTCTCAGTTTAAGCAGTCCTGTCAGGACACACAAAGCACGTGCACACACTCACAATGTTCTCACAAATGGCCTTGATTTATCATTTCTCTGTTTTGCTCTCATCCCCTTGTCTCTGTTTCGCTGTTATTGCATCCAGCTCTCCACTCTAATGGTCTCCTCCTGATGGAATGCTTTAGAAAAAAGCCAGTTTGGTCACTCCATTGAATTAATATTCACTTGATTGCTCTTTAATATCAGTGTTACTCTTATATGCATTTGTCATCAGTCTGTTTGCTAGAAGAATATTTGAATAGCAATCTTTGCCAGATAAAGGAAGGCTGATAAAAACAAAAAAAGAAAAGTAAGGCAAGAGCTGTTCTTTTCGCCTGCTATAATGCCCTATATAAATGTATTGAAAAGTATTGGCAAACAGGCAGACAAGCAGGCCTTGCAAGATGGAAAAGGAAACTTTTGGCTTATCTGTTTACTTTCTTGATGTGTATCTCTCTCTCTCTCTCTCTCTCTCTCTCTCTCTCTGTCTCTCTCTCTCTCTCTCTCTCTCTCTCTCTCTCTCTCGCTCTCATTCTCTCTCTGTGCATACTTGAGAGCGCGCCCATTTTACACCTGCTTTTTTGAATGCTTTTACCACATTTTACTTGAGGGTACATGGTTTTAGAGTGCAGGTCTCAGAGGGTACTGGTACAAAGTGCTATGTTATGTATGTGACTGTATGCTTTCCATATGTTATGTACAGTATATGCCACTGTATAGACATATAAGTTATAATGTCGGTTTTATTCACTCAGGGCTTCTCTCAAACTCAAGCACGCTTTACTGCAGTAACTCCCCAGACCTTTAAAGTTAAGCCACTAAGCTCGCCTTAGCCACAGAGAAAGGTCCCTCTCAGCCTGGCTATGGTGATGTTTGCCTAAGAGGCCACATGGGAAGCCTCTTAATACTGAGATATAGCATTACTCTGAAAGTCTGACCCAGGAAGAGCTACAGTGAGACCTCACTCAAGTAGATGGACTAGTAAATGACCTAGTAAAAAACAAAATTGTTGCTTAAAAATCCTCTAGAAATGTCAGTAAAATGAAGCCTATGTGTTCTGCAGCTCTCTTTTAAACTAAGTGTTTATACCCAGTAGCCTTAAGAACATACTAGTTCTCCATTCAAGCAGAGCGCCACTGATATATATAGCATTAAAGTCCTATTCTCAAAGTTAAATCTTATCTAGTAGTGTCATTCTTGCCAACATTAATAGCGATGCTCTTCACTGATGTGTTCAGCCAGTAATTTTTTTTTGTTAATTCAGTTCAGAGACTTTGATGTGATGTGATTCTTGTTTTTTCTTGCCTCTAACAGAGTTCCAACAACTAGGTTCTGTTGGAACTTACAAGTTCTGATGTTCTCTGTCTCGTTTAGTAACACCTTGCAGTGGCTCAAATCTGTTTTACAAATGATGCGATCGAGATCAGATACTCAAACAAACAATCATTTTTTCATAAAAATACCTTTTAATACTCGCTAATCAAGTAAACACATCTGAGATGCTATTTTTTCCACTCAACAGTAATATTTTACTTTCCCTTTGCCTTTTCACCACCATATGTTTATTTGTTTATCTCTCTCTCATTCTTTGGCTTCAATCTCTCCTCTGGATCTGACTTCTGGAGGGTGTGAACCGTCCCCCCCCAGGGTTCATGCTTGGTGGGAGTGTAGTGTGTGTGTTGGGTGACTCTGATGTTTGATTTGTTGCTTTGGCAGCACTACAGAAGCAATCTGGGGCCGGCTCCCATGTTCGCGTGAGGCCGCTCCAGATTCCTTCTGCTTCTTGCCCCGCTTCAAAAACACGAAGCCTGTCAGATAGCTTAAATCAGTCTCATTTGACTCAGTTGATGCTGGCCACAGCAGGGCTGTGGAGGCATGACTTGCATGCTGGCAGGTAGCTCATATGCATTGAGAAGGTTGTGAAGCTCCATAGCTGTGGAGCTTCAAATCATAAGCTGATCAGCATTAAAAACTGTTGAACTTGGTTTGTAGAGCATCACTAATGAGCACAACACTTCAGGTGTTAAATCAAGGAAACAGGGATTCCAATTTAAACACTTAGTTAATCAGCTAAAGTATATTTAGCATCTGAAGTGTGCTTTTCTTATTGTGTGAGTACTGTTTTGTATGTGTGTCATAGTCTCAGCAATGACATAAGCAAGTCTGATTACTTTACAAACTAACACAGCTTGAGGCGTGTGATGATTTTATCATGCGTTTAGCATGATGCTAATTGGCGCACTATAAGCTTCCATGACTTATTTGCTACATTAGCCTTATAGCATGGATGTAAAAAAAAAAAAGCAGCTTGAAGCACCACACACGTCTAGGCTGGTGCACCGTATGTGAAGTTTGGGGGAAATGGTAAACAGATCATTATTTTAACCACAGATTTCTTGCTGCAAATTTTCATCTTAGAGTCCAGGAGCATTTCTAATATTGCATGAATGTGAGTAAGTGGCAAATGATTTTTAAAAATGCAAAAATATGTCTAGCAAATGTGACCCATTTTCCAAACTGACCCTAAAAAAAGAGAATGTATGATTATCTGTACGCAAAATTAACCCTCGGGGGTTTCATCTCATTATGCAATTATTTGGGTTTCAGTCATTAATTACACACAGTTTCTTGGTCAGCTGACTCAACTAAAAGCACCCTGGGATTCCTAATGCTGGCCAACAATCATGCTAACCAGAACAAAGGCTGTTTCTTACAAAGAGAAGGATGAACTATTCCAGAAGGCTTTCAGTGTTACAATTATCATCATTCATTTAATTTTTCAAAGTCTCTAAAAAGACTTTCATAAGTATGGCACAATGCTACCTTCTAGACAAAAAAGTATGTCTCTAGCTTGCAGCGTTCCTGAGATATTAAGTTAGTTGTTCATAATATAAAGGTCAATTACATAAATCTAAACAATTGA
>CM029367.1:4453723-4496223 GCA_017165825.1 Hepsetus odoe
CCTCCAGTGGAAGTGTGGGCTTATGGACACTGAGGATAATAAACAGATTAGAGAGAAGGAAATGGCCTGCCTGTCTCAAACACAAACCACAGCAGCTTAGAGTGGGGGCTATTCAACTGGAGGCAAATATTTCTGCCTTTTCTCTCTCTCTCTCTCTCTCTCTCTCTCTCTCTCTGTAGATTATGCCTTGGACTGAATTGTGTCCCTCTCAATCTCTATGAGGCTCTTTCCATTTCTCTTTCACCCTTTCTTCTCTTCAACATTATCTCCATTTGTCCCCCCAAATGTTGTCTCTCTCTCTCTCATTCTCTCAGCTGTTTTTTGCTCTGCAGACCGGATCTTGATTAGCTCTAATAGAGCTTTATAGCTTTTCCAATTTGCTGAAATCTGTTTTGGCTGTCAGAGTCTGTGTGCATGTGTGTATGTGAAAGACAGAGAGAGAAAGAAAGAGAAAGAGAGGAAGAAAGAGAGAGAGAGAGACGGGAGCGCAGAAGAGAATGAAATGCAGTGAGAGAGAATGAAACAGTGAACGCGGCGACAGCGCAAAGTCACAGAGCGGGAGGGAGCGAAATAAAAAGAGACAAACAACAAAGGCAGTCTGCATATCTTTATCTCTCTCTCTCTCTCTCTCTCTCTCTCTCTCTCTCTCTCTCTCTCTCTCTCTGTTTTTCGCTCTCACTTCATCCCTTTTTCTCTTCTGCTTTGTTTTAAACATATCAATTCCACATGCTCCATCTTAACATACTGAAAAATGGCCCTCTATATTCCTTTATTGGCAAAACTAAACAACAACTCTGAATGTAGATAGTTATTTTAGTCAGTAATAACTGGAAAAAAACAAAAAAAAATGTGTGTCAAAAAAAAAAAAATTCCAAAATAATTTTTGTTGGAGAGACTGAAGCTCCTTTGTGTTTTATTTATTTATTTATTTAAATATGATTCATTTATTCTTCATTTTTAATGGTTAAGAATTGTCATTACTGTTGTATTTTATTTTAAAAAATCTAGAATGTTAAAAAGGCAAAAATGTTTATACATGTTTTGTTCCGACAGTCACAACATTTACGGAAACATTACCCTTGCTCTTAATTAAATGTCCCACCACCTAAGAAGCACATCCAGTTTTTTGTTTTTTTTTGATTTGGCATACTTTGCCTCTTGACTGCCCGTGACCCTAATCAGGACAAATGGGTAAGAAAATGAGTGAGTGAGTGAATGAAGCCTGTTGATTTGGTGGGGAAAAAAGCTAGATAGTTAACTTCCTGCAGACTGAGAGGCAGTGTAGACGTCAGTTGTGTTACAAAAGGCTGGGAACGCTATAATTAGAATAATGCATAGAGCATGCCTAAATCATCTAAAACCTGGGCCAAAGTATGTTGCATAGTTAAGATGTCCTCCAGCCTGAATTACTCCCACAAAATCCCACAAAATATTTACATTAAAGCTTTTTAGTAAAATATTTCAAATATTACTTTGAACCAAAGTAAAATATTTCAAGGAATCAATAACTAAATTTTTTCAAAGTGACCTACTTTGTTCATTTCATTAAAACCCCAAAAACACATCAGTTAAGGATTTCTTAGCAGCCTGATATGTTTTGAGTCAAGCCTTTTTCGTGCATGAGGATGATCAGATGTTGTTTAGTGTCGTTTGCTTAGATTTATTGGAAATTATCTTTCAGCGTAACCAGCATCTTGCTGTGTTCTTCTGACCAGACATCATTTCATATTCTTCCTGATGAACCTAAACATCTGGCTAAAGTCATGCAGTTAAGAGTGGGAAGTGATACAAATGCATTCTTCATCAGACAACGATGAAGTTCGATGTTTGGATGGTTCTAGGTCTGCTTCAGTTCTTCGCACTCGCAAAACACTTTCCTCTCCTTACTCGCTATCCCCCAACTCCCCTGTTCCCTTTTCATAACCTCTTTGATGTATAATTGAGCCCTGCTCCCTGTCCTTCTTTTCCCCTCTCTCTCCCTCCCTTTTTTCCCTGTCTTCCCCCGGAGAGGATGGAGGGAGTAAAACAACAGGGGAGAGGAAGATGAGGAAAGGTTGAAGATATAGTAAAAGGAAAGGGATTTATCTAGCAGGTAGAATATTAGCAGGGTTCTTCTGGTTGGATCTCGTTGATCTGAGAACTTTCTTCAGTACCATGTTGTGACACAGTCAAGAGAAGCTTCACGTAATCTTGTGTCTTTTCATGACACACTGGGCTGTAGCACCTCATGAGATAACGTTACTTTATTTAAATTAAGTTTATATACAACCCCTGTTGGTGGCACATTGTCGGAATAAAAGAAAAAAAAAAGGTGCTTCTATGAAGTTCTACAGCCAGTTGTTGGATGAAAGCCAACTATTGGCTGAAAGACTTAAACGTCCTTGTGGACCCTCAATACATCATTTTGTCGGTCAAGTAAAAATAGCCTTTTCTATAAGATTGTATTTTTTCAGTTTCACAAATTCAGTCCACAATTTCCACATATTTACTACTACAAGTTTACTACAAGTTTACTATTAACAAAACATGAAATATAAAGTGGTGGCAGCGGTGGCCTAGTGGTTAGGGTGTCAGCCACATGATCGGGGGTTCGAACCCCTTCCCAATAGGTTGCCCTGAGGTACCCTTGAGCAAGGTACCGTCCCCGTCCTGCTCCTCCCTGCGATGGGCTGGCGACCTGTCCAGGGTGCGTCCCCCGTCCTCGCCCTGTGTGCACTGGGTTGGACACCAGCACTCCCCTGCGACCCCGTTTGGGACAAGCGGCAGAAAATGGATAATGGAAATATAAAGTTGCACTGGCTGAAATTTGTGGTTTGCTTGTTTTTCAGTTGTTAAATTTAGCAAATAAACAATAATTTGTGAAGCAAAATGTGGAGATGTGAGATGTGTACACAAAGGCAGAAAATAGGCACAAGCCGTTGATTTATTTCATTTGTAGAAAATCTACAAAACATGCAATTTGACCTAATTGGTATGACTTTAATCATGTTTTGAGATCAGTTACTGAATGCCATTTTAATACCACTGCACAACTTTGATACTTTAAATGCATACATGATTCACGGAATGAAATTATACTCAAAATGACATTTTTTCCAGGAAGCCAGCTTCTTTTTTTTGCCCTAAAGGCATTTCCCTCTGGTATGGGTGTATTTCTTATATTTTAGTTCATGATGGATAATGCTTTACAATAGCATTATGCTCATGAAATGTTTCATGATGTACATGTGCATTTGAAGCATTCATCAGACGTTCTCATCCAGAGCTACATGCACTGCCTGATGATGAGTATCTGATGAGTCTCCCAGAAGCTACTTGGGTCTTAATCAGGGGCTCGCAACGCCTTTGGTCTACAGCTGAATATCCTACCCCTAGGCTACCACCCCATCTATTATTGTACATGTTTGATGTATTGCTTATTGTTAGAAGCAGTGTGAGAATGTAACGTTTAGTGTGCAATTCAATTCAACAAAAAAGTCCTGATTTTAACATTTTGTGCTTTATTTTAGTGAACATTTCACATTTTTAAGCTTGTTCCCAGCAGATGACAAGTGTGAAAGTGAAACTAATATTAAAAGGCAATAGCTAAAGGGAGAAAAATTGGGTCATTTTTATAGGAAGTTGCTATTGTTCATTTGCCTGGCCTCTTATTTCGCACCTTTACAGTGCCACTTCCAAAAATACATGTTCACAAAGTCAGGAGGCACCTAAATATGTAGCTCAGTACCAACTTTATGACCAAAGAAGGCGCTGATAAATCAGCTGTGCTTTATTAGCACTGTTCAGATCTGTTTCTGTCTTCGCAAAGCTTCTCAGAGTAGGAGTGCTAATCTTGAAGAAGGGTCCATTCTTATTTCTGATAACCAGCTGGCAGGAACAGGTCTTAGATCAGCTCTGAATGAAACAATTGCAGCTACTTTTCTTGAAAAGCTTTACACTAGAAGATGGAACATTACTGTAAAGATTTGATTGCATTCAGCCTCGAGAATATTAGCTCCCAAAGGTGGCTCTATCACTCCAGATAATGATGCCCATTGCTGGGAGGATTATTGCTGGCAACCAAGCAGTTAGAAATTTTGTACTTTTCATGCAGTTAATGTTCATGCTGGTCATCTTCTCCTCATATTCAGTGTTCACATTTTTCACTGCAATCGGAAAAACAATTAATTATTGATTTTTCAACCGTGGAAAGTGTTTGCGGCTGTCACGGTGGCGGGGTGCAGGAAGGACGTCAACGCTGAGCCAGAGATCCAAGACATACTTTTATTCCACATAATCAAAATCTAGACACGAATCTGGAACAGAACCACCTCTAACTTCAACCTCAGCTGAATGAATGAACTGCACTCTGTTCTTACTCATTGAGGCTTAAGTAGTCAGCTTCAATGTAGCACACCTGTGCCTTATGAGCTCAGGTGTGCTCCGTCAGAACAGAGTGCCCTCTACCGTGAACAAAACAAAACCCTCAAACCCTTACAGCGGCAAAGTTTAAAAATAATTTTGTGTAAGTATGAAATACTATGAAACTTAATACTATGAACTTAAACTCAAATGAAGCAAGAAAATGTGTGGGCTGATGCCTTGATCTTTCTATTTCAAAATATTTGTTTTGATAAAGGACATCTATCATCTTTCTTCTTACTAATCTTTCTCAGCCCCCCCTCCCGGTGCTGCAGCGCTACATGAAGTGATTGCAAACTGGCACTGACACTGGTGCAGGAGACTCTCTCTCTTTCTCCTTCTCTCTCTTTCACACACACACACATACACACACACACACACACACACACACACACACACACATTAAAATAACACACGCACATACACACACCTGACTCTCTTTTCTGCTTCTGTCAGACAACAGGACTGGAAAGGAAATCTCTGGAGAGAAATCTTGTTTCCAAACAGTTCTCCGATACGGTTTCCCACCATGCAGCACGGCTGTGCATCAGTAGAGAATTTCAGCAGCGCGATCGTAGCACATAGTCATCAGTTACTGCTGCTCTCCCCATAAGTCGGACTCTACAGGCTCATAAATTTTCAGCTTTCTCTTCAAGCTTCAGTCCATTTCCTTACATTAAAAGCGCTGTAATGTAAATATGCTGTTAAATTGCACATTGCCTCAGACAGTTGAAAGTAATAAGTGAGGAATTGTAAAATCTATATTGTGTCCTTTGCATTTAAGGCCTTGGGTCTGGCGTTCTAAGCAATTTCACTGGTTCCAGTAGCAAATCAGATGCTCTTTAACCCCCCTCTCTCAGTTTCACTATGTGTGAAATCGATCCTGTTTGACACAAATAGTGCATGAGTGTCTATTTACACCCAGGGGCAGATACCATTTGCCACAGCGAATGACAAAGAATGCCCATACCCCAACACATTAAGCTAATATTAATGTTAATTTACAGTTATTCCAAAATATATTGTACACATTTTGTTATATAAGCAGAAATGAACTAAAACACTACAGATCAATATCATATTTAATGAAGAAAAGATAGAAATGCAACCCATCAATGAAACTTCCTCTTGAATGCAGATGATATGATGCAACCACAGCACCACTGATAATTAAAGACAAGGTGGAAGTAGCATAAATAGCTGCTAAGATACATACATGCATTGTTATATACACCCGAGTTTAAACAATATACTTTACCATTACTAGACTATCTATCTATTAACTGTCTCTACGGTTAGTCTTTTCCACAAGCCACCCTTTAGTCATTATTCAGTGCTCAGATTGTTGGCTTTTTGGGCTTTTTGAATGGTGGAACATAAAAATAAGCTGTGATTCTAATATACACTGTACTCAAAGCAGTCATCTCATTCAACTATTTCTTATAAAAGATCATTTTGAGAACATTTTGAAATGTTTCTGATGCTTATTAGTGCAGTTCTGTGTCAGTCTGCATGTGACTCAACCTTTTTGAGGCTCCCTCTTTTCTCCATGATGGGTTTTTGGTGTGATATGCTGGACACCCTGACAATATGACATGTCTCACTGTGTGTGTTTGCATCAGGTCACAGCACAAGGCCTTCACTCACTGATCACCAGTTCAGTATCATACATCATACATCACTGTACAGCTGCATACGGTCCAGCTGTCAGCAAGGATGTTTGCCCTTAGGCTTATGTATCCGCTATGACCTTGTGTGTGTGTGTGTGTGTGTGTGTGTGTGTGTGTGTGTGTGTGTGTGTGTGTGTGTGTTTGGTAATATTCTCCATATACAGTAAACGCCATTGGTTTTAAAGTTGCTATGGCAAATGAACATATTACGGATGGGATAACTAGTAAAAATTCGATACAGACTGTCCTGTAGTGAATTGTGCGAGTGCTATTTTATTATTCAAAGATTAAATATTAACAAATTTTCTCAAGCGCTGAATTAATCTAATCAAACATGTTGTTGAGCTGTCACTTGGTATCAGACGGGCCGTGTGCGTATGTGTGTACGCGAGTAATTGTGAATGATGAGGGTTAATCCACTCTTTGTGAAAGCAGACTCTTCTTCTCTTTTCTGATCTTGTAAAATAATTTCTGCTCCTTCACTTCATCTACTAATCAATTTCTCATTCTCACTTCAATTTGCCACTGCGATGCTGATGGCTCTGCCCGTTTATTGAACAGCTCTCCCTCTTTTTCTATCTCCGTCTCTCTCTCTCTCTCTCTCTCTCTCTCTTTCTGTCTGTCTGCTGAGTTCAAACCCTTTTTTTTAGTCCTGACATAAACTTCTTGCAAGTTCTAAATGAGACTTCTCTAGCTGGGAGAATGTGGCTTCAATTGAATTTGTTGAACATTTTGAATACTTTGAATCAGTTTATTTTAAATGTGCCTTTTTGGGGCAGTTTATGAAAATATCCCAGCCCCACAATAAAATGTAACATTGGCGTTATTGCATCAGCATCCCCAACCACAGATTCCTGTAGCTACGCTAGCTATAATCACTAGAGATCAGGGCTGCTGGTCGGCGCCAGACGTCTGAAGAGATTAATGTTTCTATAAGCGATGGCAGAAGAAAGTTATTACATTGGACATTGTTAGATTCCAGAGGTTAATTTTACATCTTGTCAAGTCAGGTCAACTTCATTTCTACAGCGCTTTTTACAGCTGTTATTGTCACAAAGCAGCTTTACAGATTCCGGGTCCGAATCTGGTAAGCTGAGGGCGACAGAGGCAGAACTCCCCAAAACATCAGGAAGAAACCTTGGGAGGAACCAAGACACTTGCAGGAGAAAACAAACTGATTTTTTTATTTGAAAGTATGCTAAACTCTCAAAAAAAACATTTTATTTAGGTAACTCACTCATTCGCACCTTCATTTTCATAGCCGCTTGTTCTGATAAGGGGGTGCTGGAGTCTATCCCATCTCTCACAGGGCAAAAGTCAGGGAAACACTCTGGACTGGACTGCAGCTGGGCAAGTTAGGGAACACAGTTCTATAATTCTTCACGCCAGGCTTTTATTTTGCTGATCTACTTCAAAACAAAAGTTATTAAACTTTACAAATCTTCTGGGAAAACACATTTTCATGGATATTCAAGGCGACTTTACAGTAATTTAAGCCTAATCTGTTGAAGGTAGGTGTGAACGTGCCGCGAGATGTCTGGATGACTGCACCCATCCGCATTCAAAACAAAGAGATGGAAAAGTGTGTGATGCTCAAATTCTAAATTAATTACATCCAAAGGAGACTCTGAACAGTCTTGACAATCGTATTAATTTCATTTCCGAGTCCCCCCACTGGTCTGTTTAATCAAGTGGTGATAATGATGTGGGCATTTTGGAGATGTAGTGAATGGAAACACACACACACACACACACACACACACACACACACACACACACACACACACACACACACACATACACATACACACACACAAACACACACACTGTACAAGTTTACCTTGAACAGATGGTGAGAGACTTTTCAATTAAACAGACAGCATCCATTTCTCTCTCTCTATCTCTCTCTCTCTCTCTCTCTCTCTCTCTCTCTCTCTCTCTCTCTCTCACTCATATACATACATACATACACACACACACACATAAATACACAGGCTACACCAATGTGAGCAGTGTTTTACAAAGCTGAGTTGATAGAATCAAATAAATAAATAAATGAAGTCAGAATGGCGTGGCCCCTCGGGCAACACCCCTTTATATGGTAATCAGACCCTCCTTCATTTGCATTTAATTCTATTAAAAATACATTTCATTTTAGAACAGAGGGAATGTTAAGGTATGAGGGGATAGAGATAAAGAAAAGCGAAAGAGACACTAAAGCAGAGGATGGAGTTTTTTCCTTCTGCGGCAGTCCTGACACATTTATATTCTATACAGAGTGAAAATGACTTAAAGAATTTTCAGGAAATTGTGGCGCTGCCAGTCAGACTGAAACAGGCTCTGATCTGTCTCTCTTTCTGTTTTTCAAAATGTTGTCCAGATTATGTCAAGCCTTTGCCAATTACTCTAATCTGGTTTAATTCCTATAATTTGGTTCACAACTCTTTGATATTGTTTTCTTTTTTTTAAACTTCTGTTCACTTCAGTTCTGTTCAGTGATTCAGTTTGGTTCTGTTCCAGTTCAGTTCTGTTTGATTCAGCTCAGTTCAGTATTGACGCTGAATTCAGTTCAGTTCGGTTCATTTCGGTTCAGGTCAGCTCTGCTTGATTAAGTTATCTTCAGTTCAGTTCAGTTCAGTGACCATTCTTTTTAATGAATTTCTATTCTTTTTACTTCAGTTTAATGCTTATAAGTTCATTACAATTCCTTTTTCTTCACTTTAGTAATTTCCTTATCTGTACAGACCAGTTTTTCAGTTTCATTAAGGTTGTTCAGTTTAATTTCAGTTGATGGAATTCAGTTTCATTATGTTCAGTTCATTTTAAATTGATTCTGTTCTGCGTTTTCTTTTTTGATCACTGCTTTTCATAGAATGGCCAAAGCAGCCATAACATGATATCAAATACAAAAAAGCTGTTTCAGAACTCCCTCTCTCTCCCTCTCTCTCCCTCTCTCCCCCTCTCCCCACCCTCTCAGATCATCTTGGGATTGTCTTTTCTCAGAGCTTTATTCTTAAATAAATATCTCAAGCTCTATACTCCCCCACATCACTTCAGCAGCCTCCCTCTGGCATCTTCACAGCTGTAAAGCCTCTGTGTGAGTGTGTGTGTGTGTGTTTGTGTGTGTTTGTGGTTGTGTGTCATTGGTTTTGACCCTGGCTGTCCTCATCCAGGGACCTCGAAAACAGGATGAATTAGAACGAAAAAAGAGGATGAATGAGTGAAGGAGAGCAAAATGAAAAGACCGCTGCTTCTTCTGGTGCTGCTTTGTTACTCTGTCCTTGTGTTCTTTAACTGGATACATGATACACGCTCTCTCTCTCTCTCTCTCTCTCTCTCTCTCTCTCTCTCTCTCTCTCTCTCTCTGTTTCAATTTAATGGGCTTAAGTTCCATGACTGCTTGATGTTCAATAAAGCTGAAGCACTTCCAAAATATTAGGAGGGCAGAAGCAATAGTAATGATGTGTTTGCATATATTGATATATATTTGCTGTCATAAATTTATACATCAGAAACTTTACAGTTGGACCATTCGTCTTTAAAACGGTCACAGCAAACATTAACCACAGAACATTTTTTTGTATTCTGGAAGCAAAAGACCTCTTGGAGGTCTAATTGATTTTAGTACGACAAGATTGCTATTTTTGTTTGCCTCCTTTTGTGTATATCTGCTAAACAAACAAACATGCAGACAAACAGACAAACTACAAGAACAACAGCACAGAATGCCTCAATACATGGTCCTGCAAGACGACCATTTTAGGTGCCTTAGATCTTCTATTCAAGTTTCCAAGTTCTAGCAAACTTAATTCGGATTTCTCACACTTTACTTTCTCACCCGATATTTCTTTTGCAAACATCGAGGATCATCCACTAAATGACTTGGGATAACACACTGCACAGCTTTTAAGTTGCTGCTGAGCTAAAATCACTGAACTTGAACAAACACTTGGAGGTGAAAGAGATCCACCAAAGTGGCATTGATTTCACTGTTGTTTGCACAGAGAAGGAGAAGAAACTGGTAAAGTACATTTAAGTGAAGTGGTAGATATAAGCCCGGGGTAGCCCTGCCTACCAACAACTGCATGAGGAGGCATCAGAGTTCAAATCAGCAAACTGATCAACATTGGGTTCAATGGGCAGCGGTGGCCTGGTGGTTAGGGAGTTGGTCCCCAGATCGGAAGATTGTGGGTTTGAATCCCTTACCAGTAGGTTGCCCTGCGGTACCCTTGAGCAAGGTCCAGTCCCCATCATTGCTCCTGGGTGCTTTCAATAGCTGGCCCCTGCTGGATGTGTGTGAAGTGTATGGGTTAAAGGCAGAGGTGCAGTTTCATTGTGGTTCACTGTGTGCTGTGCAGTGTTCCACAATGACAAGAATAGTCACTTTCGCTTTTCATATTCAGTTTGGTTTAGTGTTCGATTCTTATGATTTTTCTCAACAAATTTAAATCATTGAGAAACAGTGAGAAACACGTTGTTTAATGAGCTTTAAAAAAATTAACATTACTATATACTGATATCACATCAGGAGGCTGCAATATGCAAATGAGGCTTTGAACAGTCAGTGTTTTTGATAGGGTGACCAATCACAGCTGGTTTGATGAATTGAGAATGCATTTAAAACTCAAGGGAAATAATTTCACTTTTTTAAACCCTTAAAGCCACTCGTTCCTTCTAGATTATCTGACGTCTTTGTCTCTGTTATTCTCCCTGTCTGTCTCTCTCACTCTCTCTCTCTCTCTCTCTCTCTCTCTCTGTCTCCCTCCATCCCTGTCTTTCTCATTTCCTCTCTTCACACACACACACACACACACACACACACACACACACACACACACACACACACACATCACACAGTGTCCTTGCCTGTGTGTGGGGTTGATGCCACGAGATCATTTTGCGCGGCTGAGTGACTCTTAAAATCATTCACCATCTCTTAGCCCTGCCATCGTCCTGATACACAGTGTGTGTGTGTGTGTGTGTGTGTGTATGGTGTGTTCTGTGGCTGTCAGACATTTTTGCTAGCTGAAAGGAATGGAAAAGAGGTATAGGACCTGTATTGTGGAGGCAGATGCTCAGATTGGAGGGGTTGTTTCATGAGGGACAGGCAGTCAGTAAATGTATAAAACTCATACAGTTTTCTTGAAGCGTGATGAGATGATTCATCAGAGAAAAAAGTCTCTCAAAGAAACTCTTCTGTCTGTGTGCAGGAAATACGACTTTAATTCTGTTACATTTCTGTGGTCTTCAGTTCCCTCCTCTTTCCAGCTCTTTTACATGTTTGCCCTCCTATGGAGAAATATACACATGCTGAAGAGTCCACTCTGCCAGAAGCACTAAAACTCCTTCTGTTGCCAAGCACAGCCAACACACAACGAACATAGAAACACACACATTTTCACATTTATTGTCACATGTCACTACTGACAAACACACACACACAGACACACACCTCACCTCAATACACACACACACACACATACACACTGTCCTTGCCTGTGTGTGAGGTTGATGCCATGAGATCATTTTGAACGGCTGAGTGACTTTCAAAATCATTCACCCTCTTTTAGCCCTGCCATTGTCCAGATAGTGCAATATTGTGTGTGTGTGTGTGTGTGTGTGTGATGTGTGATGTGTGTGTTGTGTGTGTGTGTGTGTGTGTGTGTGTGTGTGTGTGTGTTGCGGCGCTCTAGTTTTGCTGCTGTTTTCCACTGGCACGAAGTGAGGATGAAGAAGAAACATAGAAGAGCAAAAGAAATGGACTGTGTTAGTGCAGGCAGTTGCTCCAAATGGCTGGGAGGAGCAGGACTCTTCTGCTTCATTAAACACACACACACACACACACACACACACACACACACACACACACACACACACACACACACACACACATTCAACATCATCCCCTCTTTTATTTCTGAAGTATGGACGATAAGAAATAGAAACACAAAAAGAGAGGATAATTGAATCACGAGATCTCCCAGGACGTGTGGTCTCTCTCTCTCTCTCTCTCTACTCTCTCTCTCTCTCTCTCTCTCCTTCTCTCTCTCTCTCTCTCTCTCTCTCTCTCCCCTTCTCTCTCTCTCTCTCTCTCTCTCTCTCTCTCTCTCTCTCTCTCCTTCTCTCTCTCTCTCTCTCTCTCTCTCTCTCTCTCTCTCTCTCTCCTTCTGTCTCGCTCTCTCTCTCTTTCTTTCTCTCTCTCTCTCTCTCTCTCTCTCTCCTTCTGTCTCTCTCTCTCTCATTCTCTCTCTTTCTCTCTTTCTGTCCCTCTCTTTCTCTCTCTTTTCTCCCTCTCTCTCTCTCTCTCAATCTGTGTTAGCTAATGTCTTGAAACTGAAACGCATGAGGATCATCTTCCTCTCTCACTCACACACACACACATACACACGCAAATCAGACTACAAACTGTATTAATTGCAGGATGAGGTGGTGAAGGGCTTTTTTCTCTCTATGTGTGTGTGTGTGCGTGTGTGTGTGTGTGTGTGTGCTGATTCAATAATGTGTTGAATTATTGAGCAGCTCATTTCAGAGTTGATAAATGGAGTTATCTTAGCTTGTGATGAATGGGGCTCTTGCAGACTAACAGCACGGCATAACACACCATTCACGCAGGAGAGCCACTGTCAATGTGGAACACACACATTAACATTAGGGGACTGTTTCAAGGGGGGACATATTGTCAGTAAGTGTCCTCATGCCTAACTGATTTTTTACTCTGTTGTCTGTCTTCTTCCTTTCTAGTATTCACAGCTTTCCTGACTATTTTTTGTCTCTCTCTCAGTTCTGTGACACTCCTGCAGTGCTGTAGGGGTTTTAAAAGGTTTGCCCTCATGTGGAGAAATCCCTGATGGTCAACTTCATTAGACTGCTCCTGTTGCCATGTCCAAGTAATAAAACATCATGTCCTTCCCTCTAAAAAATGTGAATTTTGGTCCAAATTTCTTAAGAGTGATTTCCAATATGTCTTTTTTAAAGCCATCCTTAAAGTAGCTATTCTAAGAAACTCTTTTAGGCACCTTTTTGTTTTTTGACCATTGAATGACTTTTTTCTTTTGCATCACTATATTTTTGGGCAATTTATTTCACAGACAGACACAATTAAAAAACCATAAAATGTTTAAAATGGTTTTAAAGTAAACAGTATTTTATAGAACACTTTGAACAAGCGTTTTTTTTTTTGCCACAAATTTTGAAATATAAAGATCCAAGAAACTTAAGATATGTGACCTTTTACTGAAGTAAAGACAGTATAGTTTTAAACCAGTATTAGACCAGTTTAAGGGTCCTTCTTTGAATTATGCAACGTTTAAAATGTTCTCAGAAAAGAAAGAACCTTCAGCCATCATGCAGAAAACTCTTTCTTTGCTCCTTATTAATCACTAACTAGGGGCAGCGGTGGCCTAGTGGTTTGGGCGTTGGCCACATGATTGGAGGATCGGGGATTCGAACCCCTTCCCAATAGGTTGCCCTGAGGTACCCTTGAGCAAGGTGCCATCTCCGTCTCGTTCCTCCCTGCGATGGGCTGGCGACCTGTCCAGGGTGCGTCCCCTGTCCTTCGCCCTGTGTGCGCTGGGTTGGAGTCCAGCAACCCCCCGCGACCCCATTGGGGACAAGCGGTAGAAAATGGATGGATAATCACTAACTACAGTCCTATACAAAGACACACAGTGTCGATGACATGAAGCACTTCCTTTATTGTTTGGGTGCTTTGAGCGAGTAACATGTTCACAAATAAATGTTCTTTCCTGTACCATGTTTGGTTCCCTATATTGATATGTTTCAAAAGATCTGTCAGGTGACAAAACCATTCGAAGATCCCTTACATAATGGAAAGTTTTTGCACTTATTTATGGGTTCTGAGAATAGGTTTATACATTTTTTCTGAAAGGGTTTTTTTAGGGAACCAAAAGTGATCATTTTATTTTATTGTGCAAAGAAAGCCTCCTTTAAGTGTAGAATGAACAGAAAAATGTTCAGTCTAAAAAACAACACAAGAATGAAGTAGCAGAGCCTCGAAACCCATTGGAGAGAGACCATGAGAACGCACAAAAGTGTGAGAGAAATTGTGGACGGTGAGGAAAAGAAAGAACGAGAGGAAAAAGGTGTGCAATCATGGTCCCTGCTGGACGGATGTAGCGAGCGGGCCGGTGGAAATCTGGCCTTTGAGCCAGAGCGTAGGTGTAATCAATGCTGCATTGTTCGGAGCAGCTGGACGGCTCAGCCTGTGCCCCATATGGGGCCAGGCCTTTAGCTCAGCGCTCTGCATGAAGCTGCATCGGGACCACGCCAGCCTTGAAAATTACCCCTCAGCTTCACTTAAGTTTCAGCTCCTCCCTGATCAGCTCCACACAAAAGTCTCTGTTAACCCTTTTGCTCACTACCGGCATTTCACACTCTATACTTTGTTATAACCCACAATAAACACCTCCATCAGAGCACCTTTGTTCACCCCTCCCGCTCAGGAAAAAAAAACAAAAAAAAAACGCCACGCTTGTTATTTGAGCATTGCCATTGTAATCAGCATCCCTCCCTGAGCCTGAACCACAATGTGTGTGCCTTAAATTAACTCAACTTACAAGATCTTAACATTAACTTATGGGTTTGAATAAATAGTTCTACAGATTGAAACATACCTGGGACTGGACTCAGCAGGTGACAAGTATTTCTGACGGAGAAGGAGAGAACAGGAGATTATTTTAATGTGCTTTAAACAGACATGCAGTTTGTTAATAAGATCAAATGGACCCTGCTGAAAGTGGCTCGTTTCCAGTTAAGAAAATTTTAATTTATGGTGTACTTCTGTGTTTTTTTTTTTTTTACTTGCATGCTCAATATCTCCAACTTTTTGAGTGTTTTCATTCGCTGGCCAGTTTATTAGAAACACCCTGCATAATGTCCAGACCATGACGCAAAGACGACACTCAACATCTCGACTTTAAAATAGCACAGAATGGTCTATTTCTCAGATGATAACTGGTCAGCAGCAACCTAAAGATGGCCAATGATGAACAGAAGCTGATAAATAGTGTAGGAAAGGACATGACATTGGCGGAATTACTGAACCCCACTTTGACATCACTGCCCTGTCCATGGTAATAACCCCTTCTACCTCAACGTGCACTGTCCACGGTGCTGAATCCCCACCCACAGTGCTGTACTGTGTGCTGTCCATGTTACTGAATCCCATTGTCGCTGAATGAAATTGTGCTCTGTCTTTGGTGATGAACTTCAATAAACTTCTTTTTCTAATTTAGTGCTGTCCATGACATTGAACCATATGTTTCTGTATGGCACAGTGCTCTGTCCATGGTGCTGAGCTGCACCATACTGTACTGCACTGTACTGTCCTATTGGCCGCTCGGAGTTGTGCACTTTAAAACTTTTATGCTCTCTGTGGTGTTGAAGTTCACTGCACTGTCCCATTCTCTGTTCTGTCTGTGGTGCTAAACTGCGCTGTTTTTATTCCAGGCATAACCATCTTCTTAAAGGGCTTTTGGCAATGATTCAGGGCTCATATTAACCTTATATCTAACACATTAATTAAGATATTTTTAATTGTTTGATGGGGATTTAAAAGGTAGAGGTGATTATGGGGTGAATGACTGCACTGGGCAGTGTCCAGTTCTATAAATGACCTAAAGCAGTAGGTCAGTGTGTCCCATTCATCTTCTCTCTGATAAAATCAGTGTCTGACTTTCTGACTTCCGCTGTTATAGGAGCTTTTGAAAGGCAGTTGAAATTAGCGCAATATATTCTCTCTCACACAATTACACATGCACTCTCTCTCTTTCTCTCTCTCACTCTCTCTCTCTCCCTCTCTCTCGCTCACTGCTTGAGGGAGTTATTTTATTCACATTATATAGTTGGCCTCCAGTTGAAAGAGGCGCGAGACTCCCTGTTGTATTTGCAAGTTTTAATAGCTATTAGTTGTGCCCTCACTCTCTTGTACTCTTTTTTTAATGCCTCCTTTCTTACAGCTCATAGCCACAGCTTTGTCATCTGTTGTACATTCTGTCATGGATCATTGCTGGTTCCTACTTTTATATTTATTTCTGTTGTGTGGAAAAATGTGGAAATAGCTGAGGTGCACCATACAGCCTCTGTTTAATGGGAATTAACATTTATTGGTTTTCTTTTTTGTTGTGTTTTGTTCTTTTTTTTTGTTTATTTGGAACAACACGTTTTGTTAAAAATTCTACTGAAATTACAAATTAGTTAGTGTGTAACAGAGTTATATTGTGTTTTTCTTAACAACAACAATATATATATATATATATATACATACTTAAAAAGGCTTAACTCTAATCAACTAGGTGATCAGATTTTCTCTTTATTTTTGCTTTTGATAAACCTGTATTATGAAGGTTTGACAGAGCAATTTTCTAATATATTACCCATAGCTAGATTTCCACTTTTTTACTGGAAAATACTTTAGAATAATAGTATTTTAACGATGAAACAACAAAACAGTTTAAATGCCGGAGTGTGGTTTTTTTATTTTTATATATATATATTTTCAACATTTTATTTTTTTGTACTTTTATGTGTGAAAGATCAAACTTTTGTAGTACAGTCTCTGTAAAAAACATGAGGGTGGATCATGCAGAGCTCAGTTGAAGGCTCATATTATATGTTTTTATAGTTTGAGGGGCTAACAGTTTGCAGCTTGTCGTGCTCGTATGGTGTGGAGGTTATGAGCTAATAAACATGCACCTCTGTGCTCTCCTGCTCTTAAACAGAAAGGCAGGGCCGTTTTTGGTCCACTCTGTCCTCCTGAACTGGTGATGTGCTCTGGTGCTTCACATGTGCTAAACATCAGCTGTTATTTTAACACACTGTTGAGCATCATAGGTGTTAATTAGTATTATTTTGAGCTGTTTTTCTGAATGTACCAAGCTGTACAGTTACACAAGTTGTCTTCACTGCATATATGTATGGAAAGGAAGGTTGTAATGGCAACCAAAGGTTATATTTCAGTTTGTCCTGTGGTTTTGAAGTGCTGGTTTGGTACATTTTCATCTACTGATGGAGAAAAAAAACATTAAATATCTGTTACTTTATTGTAAATATTACTTGCAAGCATGTAAACTTTATACAAAGTTATAAGCAGTGGCAAACTGCACTTAAAAGTGCTCATAAAAGGTATTCTTCTTATTATTAAAAATGCTGATCACTACATCCTTTTGGCTGCTATACTTATGAGGTTTTTCAACACTGGTTAAAGCCCCTAATGGAATCGGAGAGGAACAGTCAGAGTGTACAGTCAGAGAGGGGAGGACCTAAAGGTATGTACAGAAGAAGGGGAGAGGACACACAGATATGTAGGAGGAATTGAGAGGACACACAGGCATGTAGAAGAAGATGAGAGGATACAGACATGTAGAAGAAGATGAGAGGACACACAGGTATGTAGAAGAAGATGAGAGGCTACACAAGCATGTAAGAGAAGATTAGAGGACACAGACATGTATAAGAAGATGAGAGGATACGCAGACATGTAGAAGAAGTTGAGAGGACACACAGGTATGTAGAAGAAGATGAGAGGACACACAGACATGTGGAAGAAGATGAGAGGATACGCAGACATGTAGAAGAAGATGAGAGGATACGCAGACATGTAGAAGAAGATGAGAGGACACAGACATGTAGAAGAAGATGAGAGGATACGCAGACATGTAGAAGAAGATGAGAGGACACAGACATGTGGAAGAAGATGAGAGGATACGCAGACATGTAGAAGAAGATGAGAGGACACAGACATGTAGAAGAAGATGAGAGGATACGCAGACATGTAGAAGAAGATGAGAGGACACAGACATGTGGAAGAAGATGAGAGGATACGCAGACATGTAGAAGAAGATGAGAGGACACAGACATGTAGAAGAAGATGAGAGGATACGCAGACATGTAGAAGAAGATGAGAGGACACAGACATGTGGAAGAAGATGAGAGGATACGCAGACATGTAGAAGAAGATGAGAGGACACAGACATGTAGAAGAAGATGAGAGGATACGCAGACATGTAGAAGAAGATGAGAGGACACAGACATGTGGAAGAAGATGAGAGGATACGCAGACATGTAGAAGAAGATGAGAGGACACAGACATGTGGAAGAAGATGAGAGGATACGCAGACATGTAGAAGAAGATGAGAGGATACGCAGACATGTAGAAGAAGATGAGAGGACACACAGGTATGTAGAAGAAGATGAGATGACACACAGGAATGTAAGAGAAGATTAGAGGACACAGACATGTAGAAGAAGATGAGAGGACACACAGACATGTAGAAGAGGAGAGGACACACAGACATGTAGAAGAAGATGAGAGGATACGCAGACATGTAAGAGAAGAGGAGAGGACACACAGACATGTGAGAGCAGATGAGAATGCACACAGATGTGTGAAAGAAGAAGAGAGGGCACAAAAGTGTGGGAGAAGAGGTTACAGATGTGCACAGGAGGACAGGAGAGGACATGCAGGAGGAGAGAAGAGGACACAAGTTTACAGTAGAGCAGAGGACATAAAGGTGTACAGAGGGAGTGGAAAGATCACAGACATCCTAGAGGAGAATAAAGGATACACAGGCATGTAAGAGGACAGGAGAAAACAGACGTGTTTCCCTGCCTTTCGACCCGTGATAACTGGGAAAGGCTCTGGCACCCCTAATTTGGACAAGTGGCTATGAAATTGAGTGAGTGTCTGTGTATTAGTGGGTCAGAAAGAGGCTAGCGGTTATAACCTTAATATAGTATGATGCAATTTACTTTAATATGCTGTGTGTGTGTGTGTGTGTGTGTAGGTGTGTGTGTGTGTGTGTGTGTGTGTGTGTGTGTGTGTGTATGTGTGTGTGTGTGTGTGTGTGTGTGTGTGTGAGAGAGACCCAGTGGCTCCTAACTCGTGATGCAGTGTGTGAGTGTGTGCGTGTGATCAGTGTTAATGAAGTATTGTTAAGCGGGTCTCTGTTTACGAGGAGATAGAGAGAGAGTCTAAATGCTCAGAGGAACACACACACACACACACACACACACACACACACACACACACACATACACACACACACACACACACACACATGCACTCAAAGGCACATACACAAAGTTGCAGACATGATTTATCTGGCTGATTTAGAGGATGGCTGATTGTACACAGATGAAGAGTGGAACCCGCTTTGTGCTTCTATGAGTTTAGTGAGGTCTAGGCCACCTCCATATCTTTCCTTCTCTGATTCTTTTCTATCTAATCCTCTTTTCTTTTCCTCTCTTTTATCTTTCCTTTTCGATACCTCTCATGCTCTGGCCACTATCATTTATTTGAATCTTTCGTAATCCCTTACTTCTCAAAGGAAGGATACTCTCGATTCCAGCAGACAGAAAATTTTAAGTCAAGAAGAAGAACGTTTCACAGCGCAGTGAAGTAGCAGCGCTTTCTTTTACCTTTTCTTTTTAGGTGCCAAAAAGGCCTCTGGCTGGGAGATCCCATAGAAGACCCCTCCTAAAGAACCCTTCATTGTATGATTCTTCAGAGAACCATTTTGTAAAGGTTCTAAGCCCATTCAGATTCCTCTTTGTCAGATGCCTCTATGTTTCCAGAGGATTCAGATTTTTCATGTGCGATTTGCCTCGACTCATCCTTTCTTTCTGGCCACAGCATGGTTGAATACCTCCACATGGCCTCTACAGCCACAGACTGCACCTGGCACAGCTGGAACCCAAAACTATAAACCATCAGGATCTTCTGCAAATCATTCAAGTGAGACAGCCTGGATTTGAAGAATCACTCCGTAATTTTAAAACCATCCTGTATTTTTAGAACCATTCTGTGACTTTAGAACCATGCTTTGTTTTTTTAATTATTCTGTAAATTAAGGAACATACTATATTTTTAGAATTATTCAGTAATCATTTATTTATAATAAAATGCATGTATGTTTTATATTATCGCTTTGCACATTTTCTTTTGAAGCGTTTTATGATTGAGCAAAGAATGCATTTGTTAAAAAGAAAAAAAAGAAAAAACTTACCTGAAACTCATTTTAAAGGATAAAAATATTCACAGATTAGGTTTAAGATAGAGCTGCTATAAGTAGTCATAATTTCTCATATGGGGATACATGTTGGTCCTGGAAAGCTGGCAGCCTATAACTGTTAAGCATAATCAGCGTAAACGTGTTGAATAAGCCCTGGTTTAGATAGTTCTGCTCGCTGTGTCATGATTTAGGTGTCCAGCATGCATGATGTTTATTATTACCATCACTTTTTTATCATGTTAGCCCTGTTGTTCTAGCTAAAAACTGCAGCCATAGATCGCATACGATGGACACGTCTCAGCTGACCGAGGACCTTTGAAATAAGGGCACAATATTCTCTCACCCATGTGCCTTTACTGCTGCTGTTTGATATGGTTGACCCTCAGAGTGTGTGTGTGTGTGTGTGTGTGTGTGTGTGTGTGTGTGTGTGTGTGTGTGTGTGTGTGTGTGTGTGTGTACTCCCCAGTGTCTGAGTGTGTGTCAAGCAGTGGTGTCTGAAGCGAGTCGTCTTCTTTCACTGTTTAATCGGAGAGACGCCGTCAATCGCTTCTCCTTGCTGAGTTGCTTAAACTCAGCAGGAAAAGTGCAGGGAAACTTATCCTTCATTCAGCCCCTCCCTTCTTCCTTCTCTCTGTAGCACTCTCTCAAGGCAAGCCTTTTGGCTTCCTTTCATCATTGTAGTGTCTAGTTCTCTTAAACCCCTTTCAAAAGGGTTAATATAAAAATATACAATATATAAAAATCCGATACTGATTTTAAAAAGCTGGAAATTGCAATAGCCAGTAATATTTGTAAATATAAAATAGAGGTAGATGGTTTATTTATGTCTGTATTTTTTTAATTCATTTTGCTGGTGGAATGGGGAGCAGTTAATTTTTTTATTTTTTTTGATTACATGAAATGAACAATTTTCTTTTTGTCAGATTATTAATAGTGCTGTTATCTGTCTGTGTTGACCTGATAGTGGGAAATGAGGGGTAAAATAACAGCAAGAATAGCCTGCTGTGTGTGTGTGTGTGTGTGTGTGTGTGTGTGTGTGCGTGCGTGCATTTGTGCGTGTGTGCATGTTTGTGTGTTAGCACTTGGCAACCTCTGAATGTAACCTCTGACACTAGACTAAACATGTTCTGAGAGCTTATAGGTGTGCAAATTTGTGTGTGTGTGTGTGTGTGTGTGTGTGTGTGTGTGTGTGTGTGTGTGTGTGTGTGTGTGTGTGTGCGTGCGTGCATGCGTGCGTGCATGCGTGTGTGTGCATGTGTGTGAGTGTGTGCATATGCTTGGAGATACATTGTAAGGTCAGAAGCTAAGCTTTCATTAACTTTAGTGTGAGAGGTCAGAGACAACACATGCGTGCACACACACACACACACACATACACACACACACACACACACACACACACATACACACACACAAACCTTTTTAAAGTTGATTTTGAAAAGAAATTAAGCTTTCAATAGTCTCTCTATCTTCTTTTTCTTTCTCCTTTCTTACACTTCTTACACTTTAAAGTCCTTTACGATTTGACGTTTGTTTCTAATATATATATATATATATATATATATATATATATATATATATATATATATATATATATATATATAGCATCTTA
Source organism: Hepsetus odoe (assembly GCA_017165825.1). NCBI lineage: Eukaryota > Metazoa > Chordata > Actinopteri > Characiformes > Hepsetidae > Hepsetus > Hepsetus odoe. The sequence goes on from CM029367.1 coordinate 4,475,437, forward strand.
AAGTGTAAGAATATATATAGGATTTATATATATGTAGGATCTTAAAGTGTAAGAAAGGAAAGAGAGGGAGAATACATAAGTGTGAAGGAAAGGGAGGAAAGTGGAGTGGTCAGGATGCAGGGAGTAGAGATGACAAAGTAAACGATCAACAGTTTGGAGTAATGGGGAGTGTAGAAGATAGATGAAGATTCGAGTGCAAGCACGTTGGAAAGGGCGGAGAAGAGAGACAGGAGTGATCTGTGAAGGTTGCAGAGGATGGACAGGAAATGTATATTATGAAACTTTTAAAGTTGATTAGAGACAGCCCAGGTTAGGCATTTTGGAGACAAAGTTACAGAAGCCAGGTTGCGTTGGTTTGGACATCCTGATGTCCAGAGGAGAGACGAGGATTATATTGCGAGAAGGATGTTGAAAATGCAGCTGCCAGGAAAGAGGAAAAGAAGAAGACCAAACGTGAGCAGCCGAAAAGAAGATGATATATTCTTTGATAGATTTGGCCTTTTTTACTGTTGGCTTAGAAATTCAGGACCTTTGGAGAGATTATTCTGTGTGGAACAGCTCAGTGGGCAAGAACAACTCTTAAATGAACAGGAGCCAAGTTGTCTCTGGTTTGGAGCCAGACTTAAAGTGCTTTGCCAAGACTTACAGTGTCATTAGGGATTTTATGTCCACTACCTTCTTAGATATGCATTGTCTTTTATCTGGTCTTCCAGGTAATATCGCCATGTAGCTTCTATTACTCTTTGTTTCTTTTTTTTTTTTTGCGACTGATCATCTGTTTACAATGGTCTTAATAATAAATTGAGGAAATTGAGCTAAATTGCTGAGTATCTGTTTTTTTTATTTGAAGAGGATGCGCTTCTCTTTGCACACTGGATTCAGACAATAGTTCAGAACAAAGAAGCAGAATATAAATGTCCAGTGTAGAAACAGTGTAAATGTAACCCTGTGGGTGGGTGTGTGTGTGTTTGTATTTGTAGGACACTCCTGTGGGGACCTCAGTATTCATGGTAAATGCTACAGACCCTGACCAGGGCACCGGGGGCAGTGTGCTGTTCTCTTTCCAGCCACCATCTCAGTTCTTCTCCATCGATGGAGCGAGAGGAATAGTGACGGTGACCAGGCGTCTGGACTATGAGACGACGACGGCCTACCAGCTCACCGTCAATGCCACGGTACACACACACATATTTGAGTATATAAATACACAGTACTGTGCAAAAGTTTTAGGCAGGTGTGAAAAAATGCTGTAAACAAAGAACGCTTTCAGAAATTGAAGTGTTCATCATTTATTTTCATCAATCAACAAATGCAGTGAATGAACAAAAGAGAAATCTAAATCAAATCAATATTTGGTGTGACCACCCTTTGCCTTCAAAACTGCATCAGTTCTTCTAGGTACACTCGAACACAGTTTCTGAAGGAACTCGGCTGGTAGGTTGTTCCAAACATCTTGGAGAACTAACCACAGATCTTCTGTGGATGTAGCTTCCTCACATCCTTCTGTCTCTTCATGTGATCCAGACACACTGGATGATGTTGAGATCAGGGCTCTGTCGGGGCCAGAAGAACTGATGCTGGTTTGAAGGCAAAATATTTAGTAACACCAAATATTGATCTGATGTAGATTTCTCTTTTGTTCGCTCACTTTGCATTTTGTAAATTAATCAAAATAAACGATCATTATTTATATTTCTGAAAGCATTCTTTGTTTACAGCATTTTTTCCACACCTGCCTAAAACTTTTGCACAGTACAATATATATATATATATATATGTATGTATTAAGTAAACCTCATGTTTTCATGGATTGCATTTGATATTAGGGTGCCCCCCCGACACACACATACACAAATAATACACAATCAGAATCAAAGCTGCTGCTTGGCCTCAGTCCAAGGAACCATGAGGTTGTTATGGATGGCCGAAACCATGCTAACAAGAATTACTGCTCCCAACAGGATATGGATAAGGTTTTGGTTTGGTTTTATCATCATAGGTTTAATTTAAAAATTCTCCAGAATTACACTTTGTAAAACACTTTAGTGGTGATTTTCAAAACTTCTGAAAGGGATACAAAAGCAACAAACTACTCCCTAAAATGGCTCAATGATACCCTTCGGGGCAAGACATCATCTCTGGAGTACAGTGTCCCTGTGATATTTATTTTATAAACTATTTGATGTTGTATATGACATGTATCATATATACATGTCACATACGCATGAGTGCACCTGCACCTAATGTAATTGGAGTTTTTTCCGTACTCTTTTTAAGGGTTTTGGTTGATCTGTATATTACAAAGGTTCACACTGTTTAAAAGTTAGTTGGTGTTTACAAGTCATGTTAAAAAGGTATTTTAAAAAGTATTTTTATTAGTATTACCAGTATTATTGAATATTGATTTACTGTGTGATTTGATCACCCTTTTCAAATATGAGCCACTCTGGATGTTAAACTTAATATAATAACATATTTTATGATGCTGCACAGCTTTCTCGGTCTCAGAATCATCTTCCTACTAATTATTTACAATCCATTACAATGCACAGGATTAACATAATGAACGCATTTTATATGTTTACCACAATCTGGTACCAAGTTGGTATATTATTTTTGAAAGCTTTGTAAAGTTTTGACAGCTTTTGTGTCCTCTCTCATAGGACCAGGACAAGGTCCGCCCCCTTTCAAGTCTTGCTAACTTGGCCATCACTATCACGGATGTTCAGGACATGGACCCCATCTTTACCAATCTGCCCTACAGTACCAATGTAGAGGAGGAAGCGCCGCTGGTCAGTACGCTCTCTCCCACACACACACACACACACACACACACATACATTTATACTGCATGTTTACATGTTGCAGCTTCCTGAAGAAGCAGAGTTGAAAAGGTAAATGATCTACGGATTAAATTTTGCACAACTCTATTGGAAAGGAAGGAGAGTGTAGTCCACGCTGTAACCCAGACTGATGTTTATGAGCTGACAGACAGATCCACGTTGTCCAGAACGTTCTTCCGTAAATAGACAGTTATTATGAGAATGACACTTCTCCTGCAGCGTAATTATAGTGGTAGTTACACTGAGTTCCAGCAGAGGTTATTCAACATAGGATTTATTCGTCACTATCAAGAAATCCCCTCTCAGTTTTACTCACTCAGCAGCCCCTTAGTATGTGTGAGGCAGAATCTTTAACATTTCCACCATGTCACTTTAATAGAAACACTTATGTGTTACATACACTCATGGGCAACATAGCATCTAGACGTACTTTAAATCACCTTACGTCCATCTGTTGAAAGAGTCTACCGTAGGACTGCCACGGCACTCCTATTATTTGGGTAGTGCATTAGCATGCAGGAGCATTTGGAAGACCTGCATAAGACAACAAGGCCAGTTCTCCATTAAAAAAAAACAGAACATCTTACCATACAACTATCAGAAAACCAACAGATGTAATCGCACATTCTATAATAGGATTACAGTGGTGCTTAAAACAATCAAACCTATCTGTCTAGTGATATAAATCCTTCCCTGTCTGACGTTTAGAGTCAAAACCCTGCAATTTTGCATCAATGAAATGAATTTTTAAATAAAGCAAATCATTTCCATTTCAGTTTTAGGAACATATACATTTACAAAATGTACAAAATATACCTGAAACCATTCAAACAGTGCTGTAAAAGCATTACACTCTTACTTGGCTAATTTCTTTTTAGCAAACAGAACACATATAATAGAAACCAAATATAGGAGGCCTTTTCTGAATGTCCTATGGTCCTCCCACATTTAAGTCCCCAGCTGTCCATCTTAGGTAGGCAGCACAATACAAGCAGCTGAAAAAGAAACACAACAATGCTGTGTGGTCTTAAACCTGTCCTCATTTTCTTCTCCCAGTTTAAATTTGGGTATTTTTACCATTTGTAAACTGTTCTTTACCCTTAGTTTTTATAACTGTTTGATGTCATTTTATAAATTGCCTGCAGTCAGTAAAAGGTCTTCAACCAAAACACTGCTTATATTTTGGTTCTTTGTAAGGATGACTTTATCTTAATCTCCCTCAGGTCAATACTGGGATCGTCCAATACTCTAACACCAGTGTCTTTTTTGTGTTTCTTCCACTCACTGTGTCTTCTTTTTATTTTTTACCCATTTAGACCACTTCATCTTCATTTTGCCAGAAGGATCTTTCCAAAAAATCTTCTCAGCCACAGTTTCAATCCTAATGCCCTCTCACACTAGAACAGATCCTTCAGTAACAATTTCTGTCACACCAACCTCAACTTCAGTGCAATTATCATTTGTTCCAAGGCTTTATGCCGTTCTTTGCCATATCAGTGTCTAAAGCACTCCTAGTTCTAGGTTTTACTGCTGCACCCAAGCTCTCCAGCCTCTTCCTTTATGTCAGGGGTTAAATTTATCTCCTCATTTAAGCTATAAGACTTGGATTATTCCCTTCAGCTGTACTTGGGCCAGTCTCTGCCTCTACAGATCATGAATGCCTTAAATGCCTTTCTTGTCAACACTTAATAGTGTGTGATGTAGAGGAAATCACACAATTCAAAATAATCAGTTTATTATGATTATTATACACAAGTCAAAGGCTACAATACATTAAGATCACATTTCACATCTTAGGGTCATATATGTTTGCCATCTAAAACTCACTTTTTACCAAGGGAGAGGGGGAATCGTTTTCATTTGGGACATAAATTTACCATAATGTGAAAGTTCCAGTGTTTAAAGTCCTTCTTCAGTGAAGGAGGAGACACTCTACAGTGTTATTTTTCTTTACCAGAAATCGAGAGTCATTACAGATGACTCATGCCCTGAATAACGACACCGTTCTGTACCATTGTATTTATTTTCTCCATGCTGTCTAAATACATCACAATAACTCCTTTCAACCTGGATGCAGACTCAATGCTGCCACAACCCACAATTTCACCTACAGCTAAACTACATTTCCCACATGAGAGGTCAGGTTCAGGTGGCATTTTGTTCTCAAACAAAATGTTCAAAACGAACATCCTCTGCTTCCACCCTGATGATCAACGTATGCCAACTGCTCGCGTTTTAGTCCAGCTAGCACGATTGCTGTGTCATGTCCTTTGCTAACTACAGTATCAACTAGAAGAAAACCCAACATGCAGCTAATTATTTAAAAAATACATTTTAAAGAGAGAAAGAGAGAGAGAGAGAGAGAGAGAGAGAGAGAGAGAGAGAGAGAGAGAAGGGAGGTACAGATACAGATGCATGCAGGGCCTTTTCCCCCAGGCTATGAGGATTGCAGCTGGGTGCATTTCATTCTGTATGTGTGTGTTTCTAACTCAAAGCCCAGTGCAGAAATGAAGGCAAAATTGTGACGGCAGGCATTGCCCTGCTTCAGGTGCAGCAGCAGCAGAGTGACTGTGCCTGTGGTCCATTGTGCTGAAGTGAGTTCTTAGCCACACACTCACAGACACACATACGCTCTCAGTCTTTTCTGTGTTGAAATGTCAGAAATTGTATTTGTATGAATATTAACAGGGTGTGAAAGTAGTGAGGGATGGTGAATGTCTAATCTAACAACCCCATCAAGGTCAGGGAGAGAGAGAGAGAGAGAGAGAGAGAGAGAGAGAGAGAGAGAGAGAGAGAGAGAGAGAGAGAGAGAGAGATGATAATGATGACTTAAAGACAGACCAATCCTACATGCCTGCTGCTTCTCTCATGGCATCAAAACTGAACAATATGGGTTGCCAGCACCTCTCTTATATAACTCCACATTTTGAAAACCTACATCAAATGGTCTCTCTCTGACTAAAGCCCTCTGCTGCATGCCTTTGAGTTGTGAACACTCTTAACTCATCTGTGAAAAAAAGCAAATCATTACAACTATAAAATGGGCCAACACTTAAACAATATCAGGAACACAGCGGCGTTGTCGTCAGAAACTGACCAATAAGCTTTGGGGGTTAGAGATCGAATCAGTAATAGTACAACTATGTAGTGAATCCACATTGTGGGTTCAAAAGTGTGTAGATTCCACTTCATTAAACTTTTCTTTCAAAGAGATTAAGCAGAATTTCTTCCCTTTGCTGTACCAACAGCCTCAGCTCTTCTGGAAAGGCTTTACATTAAATGTTTGATCATTGCTGTGAGGATCTGATTGCATTTAGCTGTGAGAGCATTAATGAGCTCAGGTACAGATGGCAAATGATCGGCTCTTGATCTAAATCTTCATTCCAGCTTAACTAAGGAACCTAAGCAACACAGTTCGACAGTCTAGTGCTGGAGATTGGACATCTTTATCCAGTGCTTGGAGGTTAGAGAGCAAGGTTGCGTTGGTTTGGACATGTCCAGATGAGAGACGAGGATTATATTGGGAGGAGGATGTTGGAGAGGGAGCTGCCAGGAAAGAGGAGAAGAGGAAGACCAAAGAGGAGGTTTATGGACGTGGTGAGAGAGGACATGCATGTGATCGGTTTGAAGGATGAAGATGCAGCGGACAGGAAGAAATGGATATGGATGATACGCTGTGGTGACTCCTAAATGGGAGCAGCCAAAAGAAGAAGAAGAAGAAGAAGAAGAAGAAGAAGAAGAAGCCAGTGTTTGGAGGTGGTGACAGGCTCATGCATCTGCTTCAAAGTTAGTGCTTTTACTCCCTTGTTTCTAATAAAGTGGCCAGTGTGGGAAGTGCAAGGTGTTTCTAAAAAGTGCTTTGAGAGGATGTTGTCACAGAGTTGTTGTTTCCAGCCAGAACTAGGTTCAGACCTCATATATGTACAGCAGAGACAGCATTTGTGTCAGAATGTACATAGAGCGAGCTCACACTTAGACAAACTTAGACCCCCACATCATGCTTACACCATATTTTTGTCTCATACTCTGTCTCACACACACACACACACACACACACACACACACACACACACACACACCAACCTCAGACTGAGGCTCTGCAAGTGCTTACACAGACAGAGCACTTGTCAGGCTGCGAGATGGGGCGTAGGTTAAGTGACTGAAAAGGTGTCCACAATGCTCAAGGCACAAACAGAGAGCAAACATGAAGAGCTGGCGCAGGTCACCTGACTAAAAACCATTTCTGAAAATGTCGTTTCTCTCTGCAATTTGGTCTCCTGTCTTAAAATTGTTTTTGTATCACTTAGAAATCTACAGAATGACATTCTGTTATGACATCCACATAAGTCCTTAGTGACTGCTGACATAAACCCACTAAGACATCTTGCTCACATTACACTCAGGGGGGAAAATGATGAAAGTAGCCTGGAAAAACAAAAACAAAAAAATATTTGAACAATAATCAGTATATAGAAGACTTACGTAAGTGTGGTGTAGCCTCATGTAGACTATCCGTGCAGCACACTGTTGGCCATTTATTAACGTTAATAAATATTGCTGAAAAGGTGCAGGTTGACAAAAAAGGGCTTCTTTTCTTTTTGAGTTGAATGAGATTTTGCCATTTCTGGTGAAACTTCTCCAACATTACAGCGGTGAACATGTCTGTTGTGGGCAGAGTTAGTATTGAATGAGTGCCACAGTGGGCTGCATTCTCATAGAAGCTCTGTATGCAGAGAACAAAGAGGATGTGTGTGTGTGTGTGTGTGTGTGTGTGTGTGTGTGTGTGTGTGTGTGTTTGTATGTTGTCAGCTTGGCATTTAAAACCTTTTAGGACCAAACATAATTTGGCTGTCAGGCGGCTGATCTGAATTGGTGGAAAGAAAGAAAAACAGGGAAGAGGTGAGGAGGGAAAGGGTGTGGAGGAAGAGAGAGAGAGAGAGAGAGAGAGAGAGAGAGAGAGAGAGAGAGAGAGAGAGATTGTTGAGAAGACGAGTATTTGGCTGACTGAGCATTGCACTTGTGTGGACAGCGGGAGAATGGCTCTCAAATCGTTATAGCGTTGTTTTCCTTCCCCAAGCTTTCTCTTTCACATATCACATATTCCCCCCTTGCTCTCACTTGTTCTTCTTCTTCTCTCTCCCTCTCTCTCTCTCTCTCTCTCTCTCTCTCTCTCTCTCTCAGTTAGGAGCCTATAATTGATTGTATTGTAATTGACGCATGGCAGTTGAATGTGCTGGGCAGAAATGAAGCATAAACCCGACTCAGGCACTATTAGCAGGATCAGTGGCAAACAGGCATGCTACAACACACACACACACACACACACACACACACACAAATATACACACATTTTTCCTTTTTATTTATTTCCCCTGGAGATCAACTTACATTTTCATGTTTTTTTGCAAAAAAAGAAAAGACTGTTAATTCATTTTTAAATCATTTTGTTCCACTATGTCAATTTCTTAATTTACTAAAAGACTGATGTATGTAAATAACCTTTGTTTTGATTGTATGGCACCTTATTCAAAATCTATTGGAGACTAGACTGTTGGAGACTAAATGTATTTTAATCAAAAAAACAAAAAACAAACTACATCTGCATCCATGGTACATTTAGCATTTAATTGTCACATTGATGAGACCACCAAACTCATCAGATGGTCTTTCAAGCAGGCAAGCTTCACCAAGTGTGCTCAAGTGTGCTCAGTAAGAGATTTAAAATCCTAAGTAACGCAGCCGTTGGCCCACTGCCATGAGACCATAAGAGAACATTTGTCTCACGTTCTCCGGGTAGGGCTGCTCAACTGATCAAATTAGAAAATTTTGACATTCTGCAATTAAAACAAAACAAGATAATCCACCAAAAAACATTTAGTGGAGAGAAACGCTGAAGATGAGAAAGACCCACTAGATTGGTGGGGTCAATGGGGCAGTTGTGTTAGAGTTTAGGGTTGAAAGGTTGTGGGTTTCGGATCCCAGGTCAGTAGGTTGCCCTGTGGTACCCTTGAGCAAGGTACCATCCCCATTATTGCGCCCTGGGAGCAAGAGGTTGCAGAAAAACAGAGGTGGCATTTCGTTGTGTTTCATTGTATACTGTGCTCTTTCTCAAAGACAAATAGTCACTTGCACTTTCACTACAGTACAGTCTACCTGTGGCTCTCCAATACGACCATGAAAAATCTGTGCATCTTTTAAAAAATGTATCTGTTTATTTCATTTAATAATCAAGAGCTCAGTATTGATCATAATAGGGTTTGTGATTTCTGCCTTATTCGAGTTGCTCTAGTGGGAGGGCAGGCTCTAGTGGGAGGGCCTCCTTCTCACCAACTGTTCATTTTTTCATTTTTCCTGTTGAGGAAAATGGCTTGGACCTGTAATTTCTTTTGTGGGCATGTCATTGGCTATAAAATGGTTCATCACTTCAGAGGTCTAAGGGGTGCGTGACATTTCTGCCTTTCGCAGCTTGGTGGTGGTTGGATTGGGAAGCGTTAAAATTGAATTAATCTTGGGTTTTGGAAAATCTTTGGCTTTTTAAAGCCTTAAAATTACACTTTGACCTTACCAAAAATGGGGCAGCAGTGGCCTAGTGTTTAGGGGCTCGGTCCAATGACCAGAAGGTTGTGGGTTCAAATCCCGGATTGCCTTGAGGCTCCCTTGAGCTGTGTGCTATGCTGTGCTTCACAAAGACAAATAGTCACTTTCACTTTCTTCTTCTCTAAACATGAGGATCAACCATCTATCAGGTGATCACCTAGTTGAAAGGAGCAGCTTAAGAAAATATTCTAGCTTGGCCTCCAATGAACAGCTGAAGCCTTTGTTCAGTGCTAAAATGCAGCTATTCACTTTTATGAGCACAGGATTAACATTTCTGACTGGCCTATTCATTGTAGAGTATAATTAGACGATGTTAAAAGTTTTGGTTGTGGTTTTATTCCTTTATTTGCTTGACACATGTGGCCTGTTTAAGAAAAAAATCTTTTTATTATACTTTGGCGTCAAGTGAGAAAAAGCCAACTTCAATTAGCCATTGTCTCACTTTCCTAAATGTCAGCTTTCTCTTTTCCCTTCCTCTAGTATTTCACAGAAATAATGGGCCTACTTTTATATTCAGAATTTATTGTTCCAGGTTACAAGGGATGCCTGATCACGTTAGGTTCTTCTGTAATGGTATTAAAACTGTGTGTGTGTGGACATGCAAGCCGAATCCTACATATGGCTGACGTCTAGCACAGTCTGGTGTTCTCGCTGCTCAAACACACTTGGTTTTACACACTTGGTCTTCATTAAAATGCACTGTATCCACAAATATGGTACTTTGGACCCAGATTTGGCTGCTGTAAGATCCACTTCCAGGCTGACATCCGCTCCCACTTCCACCACGCCCACTTCCCCATCACTTGAGTATAAACCATAGCTACAAGTTATTCTACAACTCACCACTGGGGGTTATATAAAACTTCAGATACGTGCACCTCTGCAAAGAATTGACTGCCATCTCTGACTGTTCTAGGGGTTTGGCTTTAGAGCCTTTCATACTTTTCAGCTGTCTGGTTCCTTTCACCACCATTATGTGAAAAATTATTGCTCTGCAAATAGCTCTAGAAAAGAGCTTTTCTCTTTAAGCCACTCTGAATAGCTTTGTTTGCATCTTAACCATTTAATTATACAGGCAAAAAAAAGTAGAATTCCCCTTTAACAGTGAGTTGAGGAAAACCTAACATTGTCACGCTGTGTTTAAAGTGAGTTTTACCGCATGAGTGGCGTATGGAGCACAAGCCTAACATCTCCAAGTAAATACTAGTACATTTGTTTGTGCAGCAGACAGTTATAAAAATACAGCGTTGATTCATTTACATAAAGAACTGATGGTTAGAGTGCAGCAATACATTGCACTTTACAATGTTTTTACATGCAGTAAAAAACTCAAATGTACTGTAGTTAATGTACTGTACTGTTTGTTTCACGATATTGATTAAATGAGCTATTTAGCTGTTACTGATAGAACAATGATCTATTTAATGGTGTCTTATCTGTTCATTTATTGGTGTTTTTTATGCACAGGGCTATGAAGTGCGAAAGATCAGAGCCATCGATCAGGACCTGGGTCGACCTCGTGGAATCGGATACACCATCGTTTCAGGTCAGTTACATAACAGAGCGGAGGAATGACTCTCCTTTCCCTCATTCAGAGGTTTATCAGACACTGATCACTCAGTTTTGTCTCCTGACGTTCCTCCACCACTTCTTGAATATATTTTATAATATGCATTTTTTATTTATACTTATTTTACTGTCTTATTATAGACTTGTGCATGCGGCATCCTACTTTCCTCAAGTAAGCTATGTGTGTATGCATGTGTGTGTTGTTGACAGTTCAATATAATGTACTGAGTGTAAACACCAACCTGACTTCCTGTGGATATGTATATAGGAGGTTGGTGTTCACGCTCACTATATTATATTGAATTTGCAACAATATACACATGCAATACAATGATTCAGGCTCAGATTTATTTTTTGCCAACGATTTTAGTTTAAAGTTTGATTAATTCCCAATTTAAACTCTGGATTTTCATTATGTCATCTCCAGGTTCTACTACACATAATCTGTAGGCTCTGCAATAAACAAACAAACAAACAAACAAACAAACAAACAAACAAACAAATAAAAATGTACATATATATATATATATATTATTGTATATTGCTATTTCTGAGCTGTTTCTGTTGTGAAGTATATCTAAACGTATATAAATATATATATATATACACAGTACTGTGCAAAAGTTTTAGGCAGGTGTGAAAAAATGCAAAGAAACAAAGAATGCTTTCAGAAATATAAACAATGATTGTTTATTTTTATCAATTTACAAAATGCAAAATGAGCGAACAAAAGAAAAATCTAACTCAAATCAATATTTGGTGTTACTACCTTTTGCCTTCAAACCAGCATCAGTTCTTCTAGGTACACTTGCACAAAGTCAGGGATTCTGTAGGATTATAGTCGGTGTAATTTTACCAAACATGTGCTGATGATCATCAATGTCACACGTTGGAACACATGTTGGATCTGATGCAAGTGTACCTAGAGGAACTGATGCTGTTTTGAAGGCAAAGGGTGGTCACATAAAATATTGATTTGATTTAGATTCTCTTTTGTTCATTCACTGCATTTTGTTGATTGATGAAAATAAATGATTAACACTTCCATTTCTGAAAGCATTCTTTGTTTGCAGCATTTTTTCACACCTGCCTAAAACTTTTACACAGTACTGTATATACACACATATGGTTTGCATCATAGACAACCTTTATGATAAAAAAAAACAAACAAAAAAAACTTATTGCCTATTGACAGGAGTTTCTCTCATGCTACTTGTGGTTAAGAGTTTTGTTCAGGTGCTCAAATGGTGCAATGCTGAAGATAGCTTAAAGGCCCGAACCTGCAGCTTTTTTGGTCAGCAGCTGAGTATCCTAAACCTAGGCTACCACCACTCCCAGTACAGGAAACCAGGATAAGGATAAAAATGACACTGCTTGTATTCTTCTCACTAATACGTTTTGCTTTGGCCAGCTTGTACATGCACAAACAATAACTCCTCTTGCAGCAGATTTGAATGAGTTTAGTGGTTGATCACCAAAGTGTCTGAATGTTTTGCTCGGGAGCTGAAAGGTTCTGATAGGGTTAAAGGAATATTCCAGTAATTTTTAACCTAACCTCTGCATCTGTATCATACCTTCAGTTTCTCTGGGCAGTAATTTCAGCAGCTTGTAAGTGAGTTTCAGGCCAAGCCAAATGTTCTTTTGTGAGTACAGGGAAATGCTTTAAAATGATTGTCTGTGGTAGCTGATCATATGCTACAAATGTGGCAGAAAGAGAACAGACTGCAAACACTGAAGTATTTCTATCATGTGGTCTGACCCTGAAATATTGCGAATTATTCAACTGAATGGTTCTGATGCAATCTGTGAAAGTCTGGATGAAAGATTAATCTTTGACCCCCTGGAGAAATGGAGCTTGCATTAGGAAAAGTTTTGGCTTTAGGACATCACTTTCCTCTCTCATAATCTAAATCAGTCCTGCCTAACACTCTCTTGGTGACCCACGTGAAGTTTAGTCCAATGTTCAAATGTTCCCAGCCTCACTGATTAGGTCGATCAGTTGTGTTAAATGGGCAGGGAGAAGATTATAGCTGGTGCAGAACGGAAGGACCCTCTTATGCTTTTCCTTCTTTTTCATTCATTCCCAGTAAATTAACATATTTAAGACATAGTCCTCTCTGTTTACTCAAATAGTCCTCTCTGTTTACTCGGATAGTCCTCTCTGTTTACTCGGATAATCCTCTCTGTTTACTCAGATTCTAGCTTATCAAGTTGCGCTGAAATGAGTGCATACATTATGTGCACAAAAGTATTGGGACATTTTGTGATGATTGAATTCATAGGTTTATAATCAATCGCCTAGCAGGCCGTCAGGTTTGCAAACATTTGTGAAAGATTGGTTTGTGTAAGAGTTAATGGTAAACTGTAAGTGGTATTTTTGGAAATTGGAAGCTTTTAGGGACAATAGAAACAGAAACAGACTACATAATGTACCAGAGCTGGAAATGACGCTTCTCTTACTAGCAGTCTGATGGACAAATCTAGGTTTGGCAAGTTCAGGGGAATGTAACCTGCCGGGCTACACTGGAACAGCTGTAAGGTTTGGTGGAGAATGAATAAAGGAATGGGGCTGAGGTCATGGGTATGTCTAGGGTGCTGTAAAGGTTTCCCTGAAGAGTAGAAGCTGTTAAAGTTGCAAAAGGGTGACCAACACTGTACTGATTTCCACAGGTTTGGAATCAGTAATTTCCTAAAGGTTTTATGGCCAGATGTCTCAAAACTTTTGTCCATACAGTCTGTATTTAGAGTGATAGACAAGAGTATCTGAGAACAATAAAATCAGCGGCAATTTGAGCATAAAAGGCACAATCAAGGCATAAATGTATATTCATTTATTGCACTGTGGATCATCTTTCGGATGCTCTCGTTTAGGGGTCGCCACAGTAGATCATCTGTTTCCATTTCTTATGGTCCTTTGCATCTTCCTCCAAACTGTAGTGCATGTCCTCTCTCACCATGTCCATAAACCTCCTCTCTTTGTTCTTCCTCTTTTCCTCTTGCCAGGCAGCTCCATCTTCAGCATCCTTCTTCAATATAATCCTCGTTTCTCCTCTGGACATGTCCAAACCAATATAATCTTCCTGTTTACCTCTTACCACTGCACTGTCCCACCCAGTGGGACATTTCAATTATCCCATTGCAGTCGACTGTCCCACTGAGTGGGACATACACAGTTGTGCTAGTTATTGTGTCATAAGTCTTACCTGGCAGGACAAATTTATTTTCCATTCCATACGACTTGAAAAACGAATGCGCCCAAAAGCGGAAATAGTATTACGTGTAATGTAAAGTTTTTAAAACTTTGTTTATTGTGTAAAATGGCTCGCGGGTAAGAAAAGGTGTTTTACTGCACAGCAAGTAGCAGATATCTTCAGTCGTGATGATTGTCGTGATAGATGCCAGTGATATTCTGCATGGAGAAGCAAATGACATTCAGTCTGCTGAAGACAGTAGCTCTGATACCATTGCTAATGGTTGTGATGTCGAAAGTGAGGCCAGCTGAATGGGTATAGTGATTCAATTTGGTTACACCCAGTCACATTGCATTCACAGGGCAAAACATTGGCATACACTGACTGAGTTCAAGTAATTCTGGTACAAAAAGTGTTGTGCATTGTGTCCAGTAATGATCAAGTATTTACATTTACGGCATTTAGCAAACGCTCTTATCCAGAGTGACTTCCATGTCCTAATTACAGTGACAATCCCCCTGGAGCAACTCAGGTTTAAAGGTCTTGCTCAGGGACATGGGAATTTTATTCGAGGGGTAAGGGTTAACTTTGACTCCAAAACGTCTAACCTGAGCTTTCCCTCTAACATACTCATTTCTAATCCTGTCCATCCTTGTCACATGGAATGAAAGTCTTTGCATCTTTAACTTCCACCTCTCAACCTCTCACTACGTTCCACTGTCTCCAATCGATATAACATAGCTGGTCTCACTACCTTCCTGTAAACCTTTCCATTTACTCTTGCTGGTACCTTTCTGTCACAGATCACTCCTGGCACTCTTCTCTACCTATTCCAACCTGACTGAATTCTCTTCTTCACATTGCTTCCACACTCGCCGTTACTCTGAACTTTACTCCAAAGTATAGAAATTCCTTTGTCTCCTCTAACCACTCCACCATCCTCCCTTTTGTTCACACTTTTGTATAGTATCTTGTTCTTTTCATTCATCAGCCCCTCAAAGTATACTTTCCATCTGTTCAACATGCTCTTGTGAGCATGTTTCCATTTCTATCTTTAATCGCCCTGACCTGCTGCACATCTTTCCCAGCTCTGTCTCTCTGTCTAGCCAATCGGTAAAGGTCCTTTTCTCCCTCTTTACTGTCCAACCTCTCATACAATTCACCAAACACCTTATCTTTAGCCTTCGCCACTGCTTTCTTCACTCTGCGGTTCATCTCCTTGTACTCCTGTCCACTTTCTTCATCTCTCTGACTATCCCACTTCTTCTTCATCTGCCTCTTCTTCTGTATGCATTCCTGGACCTCTGGCTCCATCACCAGGTTTCCTTATCCTCCTTCTTCCTTCCAGATGTCACCAAGTACCTTTCTAGCCATCTGCCTTATCACTTCTGCAGTAGTTTCCCAGCAATCCGGTAGCTCTTCAACACCCACCAGTGCCCTTATTAACACCTGCCTGAATTCCACCTTGCAGTCTTCCTTCTTCAGTTTCTGCCACTTTATCCTCAACTCTGCCCTCACTTTCCTCCTCTTCTTGACCTCCAGGGTCTTCCTGCAGACCACCATCCTTTGCTGTTGAGCTACACTCTCCCCTGTCACTGCTTTGTGGTCTCTAATCTCCTACAGACTGACCCTCCTGCAAAGGACATAATCCAGCTGTGAACATCTTCCTCCACTCTTATACATCACCCTGTGCTCCTCCCTCTTCTTAAAATAAGTATTAACTACAGCCATTTCCATCCTTTTTGCAAAATCTACAACCATCTGACCTTCAGCATTCCTCTCCTTGACACCATGCCTGCCCATCACCTCCCCATCACCTCTGTTCCCTTTACAGACATGGCCATTAAAGTCTGTACCAATCACCACTCTCTCTCCCCTGGGTACACTCTCTATCACTTCATCTAACTCACTCCAGAATTCTTTTTTCTCCTCCATCCCACAACCGACTTGTGGAGCATAAGCACTAACAACATACATTATCACACCTTCAACTTCCAGCTTCAAACCCATCACTCTATCTGACACTCTCTTCACCTCCAAACACTTTTGACATACTTCGCTTTCAAGATAACAGATATACCATTGCTCCTTCTATCCACACCATGGTAAAACAATTTAAACCCTCCTCCTGGCCTTACTACCCTTCCATCTAGTTTTTTGCACACACAACATATCAACCTTTCTTCTCACCATTATATCAGCTAATTTTCTACCTTTACCAGTCATGCTGCCAACATTCAGAATTCTTACCCTCACTTCCACTCTGCTCCCCTTTCTTCTCTGCTCCTGCCTATTTCTTCTTCTTCTTTGGAAAACAGTAGCCCAATCTCCATTTGCACCCTGTAGGCTAACAGTACTGGTGGCATTCTCTTTCGTTGTCCGCATATTTGATTTGGCAGACATTTTACACTGGATGCCCTTCCTGACGTTACCCTCCCCATTTATCCGAGCTTTGGACCGGCACAGAGAAATACGCTGGCTTGTGCATCCCTAGTGGCTGGGTTATTTATTGCATTGCACATATTTATGTATACATTTTATTTTTGCCTTCAATAGGGCTTCAAAAGTTTTACCTTTATTTATATTGTATTTAGGTTTACTTTCAACCAAAATCACTCAAAAGCAACTTGCTACTTATGAGACCTGTCAAGCTGCGATGTACCTAATGTATTAAATTTAAAGAGAAAGTGACTATTTGTCATTGTGAAACACAGCACAGCACTCAGGGAATCAATGAAATGCTGCCTCTGTTTTACCACATACACTGTGCAGCAGGGGACAGCTATATCCAGCACCCAGGGAGCAATGATGGGGATGATACCTTGCTTAAGGGTACCTCAGGGCAGCCTACTGGTTTGGGATTTGAAACCATGACCTTCCTACCCTGGGACCTAGTCCCTTACCACTAGGCCACCACTGCCTGAAATGTTAAGATGAACTTAATTTAATGGAAATTCTGAAACCTTAAATAGAGCCTAATTGTAATTATAATAAGATTAATTATATTAATGGTAATAAAATTTAGTGGCAGTTAGACAACCAAGCCCTCTTGCTCTGTATCAAAGGTTCTAAGCCCTGGTACCAATCCCTGGTTGGGAATCTCCAAAATGACCTTAAATATTGTGATTTCAACCACAAGAAATCCACTACTTCCGTCAGATTGTGCATAACTCACTCGTGCGCTCACTCATCCCTCACTCTGTCCATTGCATTATTTTTCAGCCTGACTGCTTGACAGAATGAGAAATTTGATCTGTGCATTGAGTCCACAATTGTCCACATTCAAGGACAATGGCGGCCACGCATAGAAACATACAATTGTGCACACACACAAGCACATTGTATATCTTTGCAAATGGAGCATTTATTACACAGTTCTGATCACTACAAAGGTACAATATTCTTTTAGGCACTTGGCTCATGTTGTGGTCTCATCATGTCTCATTTTGCGCTGCACCTTCTCACTGTATCTGGCCCTTAGTGTGGTCTGTGATGTTTTATGTGTGGTTGTAATATAGAGCCATAAATTTAAATCTGTCTGTGAGCATGTGACAGCAGCAAAACTCAAAAACACCCACAGTGTGTCCATGTGCATGCAGATGCATCCTCCACAGATCACTTTCATTGCTATCAGCACAAGGCAGATTCAGAGAGGAGAAGGAGAGGCAGAGAAAAAAGTGAGGGAGAAGAGAAAGGGAGGAAAAGAGAGCGAGAAAGACAGAGAAATTTAACCATGTGCTGTTTGTGACACATTTGAATTGTAAGTTTGGCCTTTGGGACCCCTGTCTGCAAATATCTTGAGTGTGTGTGTGTGTGTGTGTGTGTGTGTGTGTGTGTGTGTGTGTGTGTGTGTGTGTGTGTGTCTGTGTCTGTCTGTTTGTTTGTTTTGAGATACTAAAGTAATGGCCAGAAGACACATTCTTTGGAGAAGCTACTCTCTGTGTGGAGGTAGGAACATGTCAAAGGCTTTCTCACACTACTGCCTCACATTTGCTAAGAGGAGGGAGTGGGAGAATAGAGGACAGGGATAGAAGTGTGGGAGACAGCTGATAAGCGGGAGAAATAGAGATTCTGAAGAGAGAGAGAGAGAGAGAGAGAGGGAGAGAGAGAGAGAGAGAGAAGAGAGAGAGAGAGAGAGAGAGAGAGAGAATGACAGACCATTAGGGCTGCAAATGTTTCAAAATGAAGGCGAAGCATTTCAATTTAGCTAAACACGATCATCTCTAATGGCAAAATCAATTGCATTAGTAACCCTGATGTAACTTTAAAAGGGCTTGCAGCGATTTGCTCGTCCCTGTCATGTGTTCTCACCTAGCTGTTGATTCCAGGTTGTGGCAGACAGAGCAGCTTCATGCAAAGTCTCAGATGAAGTCTAGCTTGATATGGTAAGAATATGCTCAAAATGTATGCGAAACCTTTGAGCTGGGGTATAGGCAGACATTTTTACTACTGTTCCTCCTCACACTCAAGCAGTTAATAGTTTTACTTTTTTCAATAGCAAAAATGGGGTGCTGGGTCTTTGCCTTCATAATTATGGTTCTGAGTGCACCACTATTGTAGAAAAAAGTATGTTTTCAACAATACTCAATATAATGTGAATTTAAATCATGTATAGAAGGCATGAAAATGAATCTTTGGAATTTTTATTTAGTATTTCAAGCCTTTTGCAAAAACTAAACTCGATATCACACATACTTCTGCTGTATGTATGTGTGTAATTAAGAGATCATTCCTAGCCTGTGTGGACTTTTACATATAGGCATCCTCCAGAATATATAGATGTGTGTGTGTGTGTGTGTGTGTGTGTGTGTGTGGTGTGTGTGTGTGTGTGTGTGTGTGTGTGTGTGTGTGTGTGTGTGTGTACATGCATGTCTGTGTGTGTTTGTGCCAGTGTCTGTTCCTGGCTGTCCTCTGTGGGAGTGTGTGTCCTTAGGGACTCGTATCATTAGTTGAGTAATTAAGATAAACGGGATTTTAATTGCCAGGGTGATGTGTGTTAATGATCTAGAGAGTACAGATTAGCATATCCAACACTTTCTCTCCCTCTCCCTCTATCCCTTACTCAGAAACGGCGTGCCGCTAAGCGGTTGTTGTTGTTGTTGATATGCTGTTTACTGTATAATCACCTCTGTAATCACCACCTCCCAGCTGCAGTGTAGTATCTAGAACAGCAGCCTGGTGACATCTGTATACTTACTCTTTTTGAAGCCTCAGAGACATATGTGGGCCTGTGATCCCTTATAATTTACATTTTACATTCATAATAACATCATTCTTAGTAGCCATATATGGCAATACCAATATTTTAAGATTAGAAACCGAATAATAAACCTGCAGTTTAGACTTCTTTGATGGCCCCTGCCTAGAGATCAGACCTGACCTTTTCAGGCCAAATAAATGGCACACAAAGTTGCTCAAAGCTTGTATAATAAAATACTTCAGTAATTTACTCAGACATGATGCGACACAGATCATTATAAAAGACCTGTGTTCTGAGTTGCTGAAGGTCTGGGCTGAGACACTCCTAAAAATGCTGTTATGAACGGAAGTGTCTTCTCTTAGCTGAAAAAGCCAAGTTCTCTAAGATCATTAGTTTTGTGATGTTGCAAAGAGAACGATTCATAAATGTTTTTTTGGAACTTAATTCCATTTATGCATTGGATGAACTGCTAAATAAGTGGTACATTTTGAAACCTACTCTTAAAAAAACAAGGAAAGATACTTTAGTCGGGGCAGCGATGGCCTAGTGGTTAGGGCATTGGCTGCATGATCGGGGGTTCGAACCCCTTCCGGATAGGTTGCCCTGAGGTACCCTTGAGCAAGGTGCCGTCCCCGTCATGCTCCTCCCTGTGATGGGCTGGTGACCTGTCCGGGGTGTGTCCCCCGTCCTCGCCCTGTGTGAGCTGGGATAGACTCCAGCGTGACCCCGCTTGCGACAAGCGGCAGTAAATGACTGACTGACAGATACTTTAGTCCTCATCTGCAAAATATATTTTGAAATATTTCTGTCGGTCCATTTCTCATGTGGTTTTCACACATGCTTTAAAATGTGAAAAAAAAAAAAGATTTTACTGATTTTCCCAAGGGTTTGGATACATGGTAATAAAGATGAGAAAGAATGAAATACATGGAATGTATGTGATTTGTGTGCCTATTGCATTTCTACAGAAAAGCTCTCCCTTGTCCACTGAATACATTTCTTGACACAGGAGAGAGCCAGTCTTTTTAAGGCCAGTCTTTAAGTGGATCTCTGGCTCAGGGGGGAGATGGACACATTGACCCCCATAACTACAGATACCAACCAACTTCCTCCCTCTAGCTGGAGGTAACCCTTAAGGACCTGCCTTAAAATCCCATGAAGTCACCACAGACATACAGAAGGAGATAATTGGATTTCAGTTCTCAAGCCCCCATTGGGAACACATTTACATAGTCCTTCTCAGTATCTGGTCTACTGTTAAAATGATAGTTCAGCTGAAAATCTGCAAAATTGGCAAAGTTATTCCCTTGTTCACGATGTAGTCATCAGCTAAGACATAAAATTTGCTTCTAAAGTTTAAGACTGGAGCTGCGAAGCTAACATTAAA
>CM029367.1:4501223-4546223 GCA_017165825.1 Hepsetus odoe
GAAGGCATAACTGAGGGAGACCACATACTGTGCTGGTAAATAAGAGATGAAAATAATTTAAAGATTCTCTCACTACTGGATTCACATGATGGTTCACGTTCAATTCACATCAGGAGACTTTTCATTGATTACTGTATCCTTCTGTGACTGCAGGAGAAGTTACTCTTTTGAAGGTATCCTTGTAATTAAACCCCATCCCCTTGCTAAACTATAATGTCCACCTTTAGACTCTAATCTAATCTTTAGACACCTTTAGATTAGGTTTCATCATTTAATGGTGGAGAGAGGTTTGCCAGTTCAGATATAAAACCATGTTGAATATCTGTTAAACATAACTTCATGTTGAATATAAAAGATACTCTTCTTTCTTTCTTTTTCTTTTGGCTGCTCTTGTTTTAGGGGTCACCACAGCGGGTCATCCATTTCCATTTCTTCCTGTCCTCTGCATCTTCCTTCTTCAAATCGACCACCTGCATGTCCTCTCTCACCACATCCATAAACCTCCTCCTTGGTCTTCCTCTTCTCCTCTTTCCAGGCAGCTCCATCTTCAACATCCTCCTCCCAATTTAATCCTCGCCTCTCCTCTGGACATGTCCAAACCAACGCAACCTTGCTTCTCTAACTTTGTCTCCAAAACATATAACATGAGCTGTCCCTCTAATATACTCATTTCTAATCCTGTCCATCCTCGTCACACCCAACGAAAATCTCAGCATCTTTAACTCTGACACCTCCAGCTCCACCTCATGTATTTGTCAGTGCCACTGTCTCCAACTCGTACAACATAGCTGGTCTCACTACTGTCCTGTAAACCTTCCCTTTTACTCTAGCTGGTACGCGTCTGTCACAAATCACTCCAGCCACTCTTCTCCACCCATTCCAACCAGCCTGCACTCTCTTCTTCACCTCTCTTCCACACTCGCCATTACACTGAACTGTTGATCCCAAGTATTTAAACTCCTCCACCTTTGTTACCTCCACTCCCTCCATCCTAACCACTCCACTTTCCTCCCTTTCATTCACACTCATGTATTCTGTCTTTGACCTACTCACTTTCATTCCCCTCCTCTCCAGAGCATTTCTCCATCTCTCCAGGTTCTCCTCAAGCTGCTCCTTGCTCTCGCTGCAGATCACAATATCATCAGCATGAATATAATAGATTCTATTAAATCTTATCCTAACCCCAAATTTAATTTTAACATTTACCCCAAGACTCAAATCTTCCTCTTAACCTTCTTCTTCTTCTTCTTCTTCTTCTTCTTCTTCTTCTTCTTCTTCTTCTTCTTCTTCTTCTTCTTCTTCTTCTTCTTCTTCTTCTTCTCCTCCTTTTCTTCTTTTTGGCTGCTCCTGTTTAGGAGCCACCACAGCGGATCATCCATTTCCATTTCTTACTGTCCTCTGCATCTTCCTTCTTCAAACCAAACCTCTAAACCTAAACCTACCAATATTGGTCCACTTCTGTGTATTTCTCTTGTGAAGACTGCATTTGTTGTTAAAAAGGGAAAATCAACATGAGACTTGAAAGCTAAAAATCTATTGGGGAAAAACATGCAATTTTGCTTTTTTTCCCATTAAAAGCATTTCACAAATATTGGACAAAGTCTTTACAAATATTTGGGAAGTTCTGAAAAAGACCACCTGTGTTTTGAGCAACAGACACCAAACCTGTCAGCTCAGGAAACCCAATATCTGATATCAGATAAAGAGAGCAGTAAAGAAAAGGACAGTCATCGACAATCATGGATAACCTCTACAAGACAGGGGTTGAGGAATGACAACCCACTGTTTGAAGAAGACATCCAGGGCAGAAGAAGAGTGGCCATGCCACCAAATTCAAACAAAAAAAAATGACAGGTGAGAGATTTTCCTTTAAAATAGTGTTGAAAAAACAACGTTTTGAGGATATACCCATGAACCATAACATATAAGGTTATCTGTGAAGGTAGTCACTGTTTAATCTGTGGTAGTCACTGGTTTTCTGTGGAGGCAGTGTCGTGGCTTGGACATGTATGGCTGCATCAGGAACAGGCTCAATAATCTTGTGGTGACAGCAGAAGAATGAGTTCTGAAAACTACAGAAAAAGTGTACAGTGAAATGCAGCCAAGCTATCAAGGAGGAACATAACCATGCAGCAATGCTATGATTAAAAAACACACTACCTAATGAACTTGGGACTTCATTAGAGGGAAAAAGTAAAAAGTTTCAGGCTGGTCAAGTCAGTCACCAGATCTTCACCCAAGTGAACATGTATTGCATCCGCTGAAAAGAATGAAGACAAAGTTCTTCTGTCCTCACATTATTTCAGCCTCATGATTAGTAATTAGACATATATTCTTTTTATTGAAATGTTTCATCCTAACATACCTTTAGTGTCTATTCAAGGTGCTTTCTGTGACAGTATGGTAGTGTATCAGATTTATTTTTTCCAGCCAAATTGTTTTGTAAGACTACATACAAAGGCAGTCTCGTCTTGCTTTTAAAGACTCAGTTATCTTTAGCTCCTCTGACAGACCCTCAGTCAGCTGCTTAGATGAGCCCATAGCTGTTGAGGATAAGACACAACACCCAAAGAGGTGTGAAGAGTCAAATAATTTATAAGGCTTTTTCACCCTATAAAGGCAGAGATAGGCTCCGGGCACCCCTCTGCAACACAGGCTAGGTAAAGCAGCTTAGGGAAAAGATGGATAGATGAATAGTGAATCAGCTGAAAACTTTTGCATGTTTGGTCAATGCGGATATTTCAGGTTGTTTTGACTTATTTATACTTTGAGAAATTTGGATGGTTTGCCAGGAGTCAAGGGTTGCCTGCCTGCAAGGATATTTAACATGAGTGCATGATTTAACATGAGTGTGTGTGTGTGTGTGTGTTTAAGTGTGTGCACATTTGTGGTTTATCTTAGAGTCCCCACCTCCACAGGTGTGAGCGGCAGGTGAGGAGCAGTGGGCTGTTCAGTAAACGGCTGTTGCGCTGCATTGACATTCTGCTCAGGCTGCTGAAGCAAACAAAGCAATTTAGAGCCATGATGGCCACACTGACATGTCCTGCATGGACAGTCTCAAAGCATGTGTCAATCAGACTCCTCTTTTAATCTGTTTGGACCTTTTAAGTCCAGAAGGGGTGGGTACAAAGAGACACCTCATGGTAAATTTCAGGGTCAACTGCACAACAACTGTTAAAATTATTGGGCAGATTTTTTCCCCTTTGTTTTCATTCTTGTGCTGCCTTTACTGAATCATCTTCCATATACATTGTTTATGAACTGCAGCTTAACTGGATGGCAAAGTTTCAGTTACTTATAGGTAATATATTGTTATTTTTTAAAATTTACCTGGAATTGGAAGTCGGTAATATGATTAATACATTACTCTCTTTTTTAGGGTCATGCATGTGTTGTCACTAGTGTTTCTCTCCCTTCACTCAGTGTGAGATATCAGCACCACCACCACCAGCACCACCAGCTCACAAAGCAAATATAAGATTTGAGAAGCAATTTAGAGCATTAGTGTGTGGTAACAATGTGTGTTTTATTTTGTTGTGGTAACTTGCAGTGCTTTTTTTCCCTTCTTTATAAGAGCCTAAACTGAAAAGGATATTGTTTTGAAACACACATACTGGCACACACACACACACACATACACATACTTGTAAGCACTCAATTTGTAGTGTCTCTTTTTTCCACCTTTCCTTTTCCCCTCCTGCTGCCACCTTTTGCCCTCAATCCTCAATAATTACCCAGAAGGCCTGTCCTTTTGCCAGCGCTGACTGGCTGCTTCTGTCCCTCAGTCACCCCACTCTACAGCCAACAATGGCCCAGCCAGGCCCCAGTTTGCAGTGAGCACAGGCCACCATGCCCCAGGGTTAATCCCCCCTGTCCACACTCAGCCAATGCTGATTACTCTGCAGACCTAAACGTTCAAACACTGCGGCACTTGACTCCCACTTGGGGGAGTTTAAAGAGGCCATAACACCCAGTATCATCTGAAGCCAAGCTAACTGCTCCACTTATTTGTCATGCAGTTCAAATATTATAAAACCAATATTTTTAATCATTTTATAATTAATATGATTATAATTGATTTGTGAATGGACATTCTGCTCTAGAAGGAAACTGGTATGCATATTATGTGGAGCTTTATTAAACCAGTGGTTCTTCAGTCTCACACATCATTCACAAGCTGACATTCACGGACATATTCTTAAGGGAATCCGAACTATGGCTCCAAAAACCCTTTTTGGCACAATCACTTTCAAGGGTATATCACTAAAACTAATCACATTAGTCCCAGTAAATGGAAGAACCTCTTATATGACTTCCAGTCTCCTGTTTAATGCCTCATTCCATGTTGTTTTGTGGTTTCACAGCTTAAACAGCTCTGTTCTCCAGTGGTGGCATAATGAAATTATTCACCAGCTCCACTAATTTGGTGCTTGG
Source organism: Hepsetus odoe (assembly GCA_017165825.1). NCBI lineage: Eukaryota > Metazoa > Chordata > Actinopteri > Characiformes > Hepsetidae > Hepsetus > Hepsetus odoe. The sequence continues at coordinate 4,505,658 of CM029367.1, forward strand.
CTGCCTTGATAGATGTAACCAGGCATCGCTATCTCCTATGCACATTTGCTAACCCGTAACTGTAGGCTAATTTGCACTGCTCTGCTAGTGTGGATGCACTCAGGGTTGATGGAGTGGCTGGTGTAAAAAATCGGTCTGCTACACGGAGATAGCCGAGGAGGGCAACTAAGGGCTAAGCTAAAGATGAGCTAGCCTCAGTAATGGAGATGTTGTACTGTGACTAGGGTTGATTTCACAGCTACTGGATGGACAGATTGACAGAGTGGGAGGGTGAAGGCAGGAGGCAAACATTTGTGCGTCTGGAATCAGAAGCAGGATTTCCATTCCAACAACTTAATACAAGCTTTTCTATTTGCTCAAATCTAGAGCAACATACACGAGAGCTATGTAGTTTCCAAAGGAAACTCGTCTTTCACACTAGAAAAGAGATGCAAAACCCTAAACTGTCCATTTGGCCCAGCCAGAATTTACGGAGAACACAAAAATTTCAAGGCTTGCTAATGAAGTGCTAATGAAGAATTGTCCTCAGGGAAGTTCTTTCCACTCTTTAGGAGCTGAGACCAAAAAAATCTTGATGACCTTTGCTTCTGAGAAGGGTGAGGTCAAGTATTGGGGAGCTGTGACCCATGGTTTGGTCATTTCTGATAGATAAGGGTCAATTTGGGCTTTGTAGACAAACCTAAAGGTCTAAAATGTAAAAAGGGAAGCCAGCTGCTGATCGAACATAATCTCAACATTAAAAGCTGTCTAGCCATTTTCACTCAAACCAATGTTATTAGAGACACCAAATTTTCTGGTGCACTTAGAGATGTAGACCACCTGTTGATGAACATCAATGGTAATTTTTGACAGAATAGATACCCATGCTTGAATAATTTGGACTATTCTGGCAGTGATCAGTGTCTCTACTGTTCTGAGAATGTGCACAAACCAAATAATATCTTGTCAACAGTCATAACTGAAAAAAGGGAGTAGGTAAGAGGCAGTCCCAGTGTAAGGTTAGTGTTTCTAATAAACCAACTTGATATTGGAAATACATGACAGGTTTCTAATAAAGCGGTCATTGAATGAAAAACAACTATTTGCACCCCCTTTCAAACCTGACTGCTTTCTCATGTTAGTTTTATCCATCCGTCCACTTACATACTTCGCTGTTAAGCCCTTACCCACTGTAATGAATAAATGCAAGCTAGTATCCTCCATATTAATGCTAACATGTAATCAGTGTTAGCTTCACCACCCAGCCCTCAGCAGCAACCCAATATTCTTCTCTTCCCTGTGGAATCTGCTTCTATTTCTGCCACAAGATTATATCATCATTTTCAAATCATTTTCAATTTCAAAGTCAGCCTCCCTACTGCATAGCCTCCTTAAGTAAAGATGCTATTTCTTCAGTCTAAATTGTCGGGTCATGACTGCTCATAATGTATGTGTGATGTATTGACATTTTTTCTGCATGGACAGCTTTTTGGGTAAGCAAATTAAGAAGCACCAAAGCTTTTTTTGTGGAGAAGGGTGTTAAGTGGAAGCATACACACTTCATGCACCCTCAACCAGCCGAGGGATTCCCTATTGTTTGATCTTCAATGTGCGACCGGCCCGAGGTTTGTGTTGAAATGCATGAACATGTAGTATCTGAGAGGAGCAGACCGGGGCGCTGGTGCATGCTCTGACATGCTCAATCTCAATTCAGCAGCGACCGATTTTGTCATGTCCAATTTAGCACATCAATAGCTACACTCTCAGATGCAAGTGGAGTGATGAGGGGATGAAGAGATTAGAGCAACAGAGAAAAGGTAGGGCCAGGAGACAAATGAAATAAGGGATAGTAAGGGAGACAGTGAGGAGAGAAGACAGGGAGAAGAGAAGAAGAGAGGAGAGGAAAGGAGAGAATACATTAGAAGAGAAGAAAAGAAAAGATGAGAGGAAAAGAGAACAGAAGAGAAAGTACATAGAATAAAGAGACCAAAAGAAGACAATAGAAAATTATATAAGAAATTAAAAGTGAAAATGAGAAGGAAAGAAGAGATTTTGTATCCATGATGCTCTTCCATATCTGTCTGCTGGTAATAACTATGCTTCTATAAAAAAAAAAAAAAAAAAAAAAACCTACTTCAATATCATGTTTTCTGCTAAATTAAACGAATGCAAAAAGTACTAGAGATACAACACCCTAACACTAACCCTAACCCTAACCCTAACCCTAACCCTAACCCTAGGTCATTAAGATGTGGAAAATGTAACGAGGGAGGTCAGTTGCAGATTGACTATAACCTCAGCATTGCATTGGAGGGCTTCTAGTCTTTTACACTCTAGCCACTGTTATTAGAAAGACCCATTTTTCATGTACGTGTGATGAACAATTAGCCATCAGTCATCATTTTTGACAGCAGAGATGCTCATGCCTGAATATTTGTGGGTTTGTTGATGTTTTATTTCATACAATCCACAGCAAGAGATGAAAAATAACAAAACTGTATTTTTACACAATGTGTTATATCCTATATTTTCCTACATACCCTGTTCTAAAGGCTAAATTACAAAAACAGCTTCAGCTCTCAGCAAAAAACAGCCATGTGTCAGGTTGCATGCAATAAGATAAATCAAGCTAAGTGGCTACAGAGACCTGAGCTAAACTTTATGTCATTTTAGCAATTCCATCTTCTACTACTAAACTAATCACCCTGAAATGGGAGTAAGAGGTAGGCACATAGAGAAAGGGTGGTGGAAACACATTTCAGGACATAAAAGTAGAATAAAGCAGTACCAGTATTTTTTTTTTTCCACAAGGTGAAACGTGGTGAATTTGAGAATGTTTCACGGTCAGTATCCTGCTTGGAAGATCCTCCTTTCTTCCTCCTTGTTCACTGCCTTGCTCTGTGTGTTTCTGCCTATTAGGGAATACCAACAGCGTGTTTGCTCTGGACTACATCAGCGGTTCCCTGACTGTGAATGGCCGACTGGACCGAGAGAACCCACTGTACTCTGCAGGATTCACGCTCACAGTGAAGGTACACAGGCGGTTCAAGCATTTCAAGGGTTGAGGGCAGCGTTAAAGTTGGTGGAGGTCACAAATGAAATATGGAATAGAGATAGTTTTGAAGAAGTCTGTGTGAATTCTGAATACATTCTCAGAACAGCATAACATCACCATCAGAAATGATAGCAGGAGTATTTCAAGTCCATGGTTTTCAATATCTTTTCATATCAAACAATGTCCAAATTTGGCAAAATGGAAGAAGATGCTTTTTAATAACAACCTCAGTGAATGTAACAGTTAAAGAGAACATTTTCTTTACAGGGATATTTAGGTTGGATTCATTTATTAGAGGAACCTCTGTAACAAAATACATCTTCCCTGTGATGAAAACTCATCAAGCTAGATATTAAATTAGGCCCAATCCCAGCTGTGAAAAAGTGCCAGAGGTATAAATAAGAAATGGAATTGGGCCGTAGAGTTGGAAAAGTGAGATTGTAGTGGCTTGTATTTTCTATGCCCCTGAGAACCAAACATCATCATCGTTTCTAGAAAATCTGAAGTGATGTAGAATAAGCTCTACCACCCAGACTGAGTAAAAATGTTCTTCCAAAGCATCCATCTTTTCACAAATCAAGGAGTGTTCAATTACAAGTGACAGGAGACTAAATGCCATTAGCCAAAAAAAAAAAAGAGAAAAAAGAAAATCGATGCCAGGCAGTATCTGCTTGCAGAATAACAGATTTATATGTGAATGGGAATAAAATGATCAGATCACTGCTTTACAGAAAACAACAGGTAAATCATTCTCTCAGGGAAATTACACTTACTGACAATGAAATGGTAACGCTGACGCTACCAACAGCAAACAACAGTTATAGGTGACAGTGGGAAAGCTGAGACAGACAGACAAATTCCTTTTACGCATATGTAGTTATGTACATATTTTTTGTCTTTGGCTTTTTGCAGGGTATCTGAATGTTTGAGTGTACGTGTTTACTACTTTTTATCTAAAACCACTGGCTTTACAAGAGCCCACTAATAACCATTTTTATAGTGTGAGTGTGACAATAGACTTTGGACTAATATAGACCTAAAAAAAACACTGCAGTACAGAAATTGACCAAATACATCAATCAGCTAAGACATTAAAACAGCCTTATTGTTCAGGTCCTCCTAAACAATAAGGTCTGCTGCCAGAATAGCTTTGACCAAAAAAAAAAAATGTTAGCAGTAGATCCTTTCAGTTCTGTAAGTTTTGAGGTGGGAACTGCCCGGATCAGACTTATTAGTCCAGCACTTCACACAGACGATCGATTAGATTGAGATCCGGAGAACTTGTTCCTCAAACTGTTCTTAAACAAGTTTGGCATTGTAGCAGGATCAGCCTTCTGAAAGAGGTCAGTGTTGAAAATACTTTCAGCATGAAGTGTGTACTTGCTCTGTAACAATGTTTAGGTGAGGACCTTTTCTTAAAGTGTCTGGACCCAGAGCATCACATTGCCTTCTTCCCTGTAGTGCACACTACTGCCAGCTCTTTCCCAGTTAGCTAAGTAACGCACACACACACACCAGTCCACATAACATGAAATCATATTTGCCCATTTTCTTCCTTTGCCTCATAATCCAGTTCCACTGTGTTCGCTCGCCCACTGTGGACACTTTTTGCAGTGCACATAGGTCATCATTAGCATTCTGACCAGTCTCCAGATGCTCAGCAAATCAGCACCAATGGCTTAATGGTTAGAATCCCAGACCAGTAGGTTGCCCTGAGATACCTGTAAGCATGACAGCAGCTCTTAAAGCAGCTCTTCTGTGGGGTCAGACCACTTGGGCTACCTTTGGCCTAGTGGTTAGGGCGTTGGCCACATGATTGGCGGATCGGGGGTTCGAACCCCTTCCCAGTGGGTTGCCCTGAGGTACCCTTGAGCAAGGTGCTGTCCCCGTCCCGCTCTTCCCTGCGATGGGCTGGCGACCTGTCCAGGGTGCGTCCCCCGTCCTTGCCCTGTGTGCGCTGGGTTGGACACCAGCGACCCCGTTTGGGACAAGCGGCAGAAAATGGATGGGCTACCTTTTGTGCCCCACAAGCCCATGGTGCTGTTGTAAATTCACAGGTCGTCCTTCCATGGACCAGTATTGGTATTCATTACTACATACACTTCCCAAGATTTGCTGTACAGGATATGGAGTAAACACACAGAGGAGGAGAGGAGTCATCAGGCCCTTGTTAGAATTTCCTTTTTTGCTGCTTCCATCCCATCAACTTTAAGAACTAGCTGTTCATTGCTGCTTAATTTATCCCCCCATACAGGTGCCAATGTAACAAGGTAATCGGTATTATTCACTTCACCTGTCAGTGGCTTCAGTGTTAATTAGTGTATACTTCAGAGGAAATTTATCTCAACACTGTATAAAATCCATGACATTATGAGGTTTTCACATCTTTTACCTAAAATTTATGCATACTGTTCCTTTGCGAGCTGGGTGAAAGGAGGGAAATATGCTGGTGCTCATGGTCGGCGAAGGCTAGTAATAATAAAGTTTTGAGTTGCGCCTGAAGTCCCTCACTTGATGTCTCTCTTATCATTACAATAGAACTTTATAAATGTCCACTTACTGTTAATAATTCTGATTCAGTACGGAAGAGTGAGCTAATGTTCTGTTTGGCTTCAGGTCTGTTAAGAACAGTCAGAGCATCTACTGCTAAGCCCTGTGGTACAGATTGTGTGTGACACAGAGAGAGAGAAAGTGTGGAGAGTCTTGTTATCGTTATCTCCGTGACCTACTGACAGTTCCATGGCCAAAGGCTAGAGGGAGTGTGCATCAATGTGTGTGTGGGTGTGTGTGTGTGTGGGTGTGTGTGTGTGTGCCCCAACCAGCCACAGCAACGGAAACATTTTGTTTCCATCTCTCCATCTCTTTCTGTGAGCTCAGTGTAGGCCTTGGGCCCTAAAGCCTAAAGTCTCTCTCTTTTTCTCTTTCTCTCTCTCTCTCTCTCTCTCTCTCTCTCTCTCTCTCTCTCTCTCTCTCTCACTCTCCCCCCCCCCTCACTTTTTCTTTCACACACACACACTCTCTCTATCTCTCCTTTTCCTATATGAACTTTCTTTTTCTCCACTTTAAAAGAAGAGCTTTAAGCTTTAGAAGTTGTCAGTATCACTGGTGATGACTAAAGCATGTTGTGATTTTATACAAATGGTCACTTCCTTTATAGCTCATTGATACGAGCAAAAAATGTGTTGCATGAAATAGTCTTATTTTGCAGAAAAAAACATTAAAATGCAGCCTCAAACCTACAGGATATGGTCTCGTAAATGAAATTCATTATAAAGCCCTAGTCATTAAGTATGTTATTATATTTGAACATCACGCAGTGATAGGTTCAACACCCCTGGTTCGAACACCCCTGGTCACGTGACATTTTGCTGATGTTCACTGAAAATAATTACGTATCCTCTACAAAGAACAGTTATGTTTATGGCGTTTATAGCAAAATAAGAAACTCTTGTAAGAGTAGATTCTGTACAGAAGCTCAGAAGTAAATCACTAGGTGAATTTAATGTTTAATGAAATTTTAAAATTGAAGAACCCACATTTTCAGACATTATAAAAATATGGAATTTGTTAGAAACTGTAATTGTACATTTAATTACTTAATAAATGTCTAAAAAGCAGCATGCACATTTATTCAATACGTGTTTATTCAAGCTCTAATTTTTATTTCTAACCTTTTTTATTCTATGTACTTTTCTCTCATTATTATTATTCATTGTTTTTGCAAATTTAAGATTAAGGCAAGTTTAACTGATCACAAACTCTTAACTGTGCATAACTGAAGTGTCTGTGGATTGGTTGAAGCCATTGCTGTCCTTTAGTTTTTGAAGTAAACCAAAAATAAGCATCATAAGACAAGACAAGCCATTCTTTATTAAAGTTCAAATTCTAATCAGAACCACTACAAAAAAATTTGTGGATCTCAGATTTGGCAGTATGGGAAATTTTAAAGAAGATCAAACAGTAATTTGCAATAGCCGGATTATTCCAGAAGGACCACGGTAACTGATGGAGGAATCATTAGAGCTGTGCAGAAACCTATCAAGTGTGGAGACATTGAAGATTTGAGGGCTGCTGATTCACTATTCGAGAAGGAGAACTTTAGATTCTGGTCAGCAAAACCTCTCATCAGAACCAAGTACATCAAGTCCAGGTTGGAATTTGTGAGGAAGAATAATGAACAGTTTTGGAGCAAAGCTTCATGGACTAAAATAAACTTTTTAATGAGAAGAACACATGAGAACATTCAGGTTCACTTCTGTTCTTTATCGATTATTTAAGTGATGATGATAGCAGCAGAATCTGTTTCTTACCTATTTTTTTCTTCTCATGTCCTGAATCATAACAGTGATCAAAACAACGCTGCACACTAAACCAAGGAAGGCAATAGCAAAAGAAAACAGAGGCAAACCACCCAAGTGTTTTCATTTAAGCTCCCCTCTGTCCTTCATAGCATCTGTGCCTTTTAAACACTTCTTCTCAGATAATGTTAAAATATTCCTCAATCAAAGCATGAGGAGAAGCAGAGATATTATGAATGTGAAAAAAAAGAAAAAGTGACAACCCTTGTCATTGCGAGGTCACAGCACAGCACACGTGATGCACAACGAAATTGGACCTCTGCTTTTAACCCATGCACACAAACACCGTGTAGCAGTGGGCAGCTATTGAAAGCACCCGGGGAGCAGTGATGGGGACAGTACCTTGCTCAAGGGTACCTCAGGGCAACCTACTTGTGAGGGGAATTGAACCCACAATCTTCCGATGCTGGGGTAACTCCCTTACCACTAGACCACCGCTGCCCGAATATGTCAATTATGTCCAAATGTGTCTGCCTTGGAGTCCACCTATGACTGAGAGATGTTTCTTTAAATGCACTTATCTTAAAAATCTCCAAAGAACAGCACTATCAACAAAATAGGTAAATAATAAAAAATATATATAATAAAAAAATATATAATAAATTAATATTAAATAATTAACTGCAATATGGGATGGAGGTGGTGAAGCCCATCGGCTTGACAGGCGATGAAGCTAAAGATGCTGAGATTTTTGTTGGGTGTGACGAGGAAGGACAGGATTAGAAATGAGTATTTTAGAAGGACAGCTCTGGTTAGACATTTTGGAGACAAAGATTGCAGTGGTTTGGACATGTCCAGAGGAGTGATGAGGATTATATTGGGAGGAGGATTAAGAGGAGAAGAGGAAGACCAAAGAGGAGGATTATGGGCGTGATAAGAGAGGACATGCAGGTGGTCGGTTTGAAGGATGAAGATGCAGAGGACCAGAAGAAATGGAAATGGATGATCTGCTGTGGCAACCCCTAAACGGGAGCAGCCGAAAGAAGAAGAAAAATAATCGTTGGCTGATTTAGGAATCAATGAGTAATAATAATAATGAGAGAGAGTGTAAATAAAAAAAAAAAGTCATACAAAAATTTGAGCCTGAATAAATACTTGAACCATTTTTTTTTAACATTTCTTGATAATGAATGAATGAATGAAATATATAATTACATTTTCCAACCAGTTCCAAATTATTCAGGTTAATTTGTTCAATTGACCTACTTTTATATACATTATATGACAATCTTACAATGTTTTAGCTCATATTCAATCAGATCATTCTGAATGGTTCGCAAAATATCAACCACCATTGCAAACTGTCAAGAGGCTGAAATGCATAAATATCAAGTGGCTAAAAGGCTATGGCGCAGCTGCTAACATTGGGCTGTAGAAGAGTGGAAATGCTTTATCTAGATTGATGAAGCTCCATCCAGTTCTTTTGGGATGTGCTGAAATTGATCGAGCGCTAATATTCCAATACTAACACCTGACAGCTAGCAGTTCATCGTTCACCTAATGAAGCAAATGCAGTCTTTTTAGCGGAGCACAAATGATGGGCAGACTTTTAACATAAGCCTTTACAGTAATCATTGAGGAAAGGTCTGAAGAAGATCCCATGTGACACACATGGAGCCTTTCACCTTGCTATGGTTATATGTATTTTGAACCTGAAAAGCCATTTTTGGCATTAATTTAAAACCAAACCTGTTGAAATACTGGATTATTGAAACAAAAATACTTATTTTCCTTTGTGTTCTTATCAGAGTTCACCAGAAAGCTTCATTTTCCCGTTAAATATTTCTCCTTGGGAACCAACCTTTCAGAATGTCTTTTTACTGCTCGTGTGTTGGCATGTCTGGACTGAGGAGCAGGTATCTACTGCTATTCATCAAATGTCTCTCAGAGTCTGTTTTATTATGACATAAATTTGTCAAAAGATATTAAAAGTGAAGTGAATAACACTGATTATCTCGCTACAATGACCCCTGTCAAGGGGCGCAGTATATTAGACAGCATGCGAAGAGTCAGTTCTTGAAGCTTATGTGCGGGAAACTATGATTGCTAGATGATTGGGTCTGAAATTTCAGATCTTGTGGTGTGTTCCTTGGTGTGCAGTAGTTAGTCCATGTGATAGCGGTTCTTGTAAGGACAACCAGTGAACTGCCAGCAGAGTTATTCCACTCCAGGCTCATTGATCCACTCAGGAGCAAAGGCTAGTGCATTTATTCCAGCGCTACAGAAGAGCTACTGTAGCAAAATGTGTGCTATATATGAGACTAGTCCAACTTCACCAATCTGTGGAAACATTGCCTTGCAATGAAGAGAATGTGCTAATGTCTAGGTGCCAGGTAATACATCACACCTTCAGAGTTCTTGTGGAGACCTGGCCTTGGTCAAATTATTTTAGTAGGATCAATCAGGCAAGTGGTTTTAATGTTAAGGCTGATTGGCTTCCATTGGGTATATACACATATATAGCTATAGATTATTTCTGTGAATTAATTACTGTTTCCTTAATTTTGGACTGAGATTTTATGCGCATTATTTGTCCACTTATTTAAAACTGAAATTAATTTCACATTAACGTCATTGATTCATTAAATTTCCACTGCCCCAAATTCATTGGTTGTGTGTATCTGTGTTTATATGTGCATGTGGATCTCAAGTGTTTGTTTTGTTGATTGCTAATTCCTCCCGAACTCCCTTGGGCTAAACTCGCCTTAATTAAAATCAATGATCTCCTCCAAAATGGCCTAAACTCCATTCGGAACGAAGTGGAGGCAAAGGAACATCTCCCAAAAACATATTCATACGTTATGGATTTTCTTCCACTTTTCTTCTCTTTCCCGCTCTTTTTCTCCCTGCGCTCTCGTCGGTGAAGATATTGATTTTGAGCGCGAGTAATAAAACTAATTTCTCAACTTCACAAAAGCTTGGATAAGTGCAGGAATACTCAAGGTCAGCGTATTCAGAAGCTTTTTGTAAGAAATCAGAAGCGAGGGGTTAAAATGATCAAATTTGCCGCTTGCCCACAGCTTACGAGCTCCCTTTAATCTCTGCTTAAATAACCATCATCTGTGCTTGATCAGCGACTGTGCATTCTTCTTTTTCAACAGAGTGAAAGGGAAGAACACAGAGCAATTGTATCCATGTTAGAGTTGTGCGGTGTATTAAGAGTCCAGTGCTTTTTCAGTACCACAATAGCAAAGTTCAGCACTCAGTGCAGCACATTCGTTTCTCTGTTCAAGCACTGTTCTGTGGATTATTGTTGTATATTAACCTTAAGGAAATTAATTTCTTGACGTTGTAAAAAGAGTTAAAAATGCTGATGGAATACAGATGGTAAATGATGCAAGAAATGGCTTTAATTGCTTAAACCTTAACACAATACTTTTGTTAAGCCCCTTGAATTAAAGCTGGAAGTCTATCCTTCCATCAGATTTTGAATGCTTCATTTAAAAGTGAAAGTGACAACCCTTGTCATTGCGAGGTCACAGCACAGCACACAGTGAACCACGACGAAATTGGACCTCTGCATTTAACCCATGCAAACACCGTGCAGCTCTTGAAAGCGCCAAGGGAGCAGTGACAGGGACAGTACCTTGCTCAAGGGTACCTCAGGGCAACCTACCCTCCCTAACCACTAGGCCACCGCTGCCCCAGTGGAGTTTTTTAGTTATTATTTATTATTATTATTATTATTATTATTATTTAGTTAACCACTGCTGTGGTTTACATAGGCTACGAATTGTGCCACTGTCCTAATATTTATGACGCTCACTATAGGTACCAAAAAGATGAGATATTTCAGTACATAATTTGAAGGCAAAACCTGGATCTTGCTCAGTGTCGGTGGAAGAAGGATGTCCATTCAGCCAACCCAGCTAGAGCTACGCCAATTGCGTGATCCTAAAATCCAGGCCACAGAGTGCTGTGCCTGACTTTTCTTTATTTATTGGGCTCGAAACTCTTCTGTATCACTCAGGAGCTCCCTCTCAGGTTTACAAATATTGAACTACTCCATTGGGAACTCCATTGGGAAGTGTTTTTTCACTTACCTTTGCTTCCGGATGCTCTGTCTGATGTCAGAAATATTAGCTATTTTAGATGCATGTGATAACAGCAGAGAAAAGTGTGTGAGGGAGTGTAATATCAGTATAATAATCTAATTATGCTATTTAAGCTGTTATGATGCACAGTCATTTAGTAAACAAAGGAACACAGTTGTAATGTTATGGCATTTGTGCTTCTGCTGATTGTGCATGAGACAAGAAGCTTTAGATAACATGATTCATCTAAAGTAATTTGTGATTTACTGAGCTTCTTGTCCCTTAAAAATAAAACACAGAACACTGCAGATTGTTCTTTGCCAATGCTTGGTAATATCAGAGTATTAAAGACAGTCTAATTCTGTATTAAAGGACTGCTTCAAGACATAGAGACTTTTCGCCAGTAAGATAAGTTTCAATTCATATTTGTCCCTCTCTTTCTTTCTCTCCGCCCTCTCTCTCTCTGTCCCTCCTTCTTTATCATTTTCTCTTCAGGGTACTGAGCTGAATGAAGATCGGACTCCCTCCGCAGCCACTGTCCTCACTACCTTCACCGTCCTCCTCATCGATAAGAACGATAACGCGCCCAAGTTTAACAGCTCTGAGTACCGTGTGCGCATCACTGAACTGGCCCAGGTGGGCTTCGCCCTGCCCCTGTCCATTCAAGTGGAGGACAAGGATGAGGTGAGACACACTGATACAAACTGCCATATTCTAACAGTTTAGCACTTCATTTTTCTAGTTGAAATTCTTATAACGTCTCTGCCTGGGGTAACTGTGCCCAGTCTTGTTAAAAGTGGAGATACACTTCCATTCATTACATGGGTAGATTTTGAAATCAAATGTATTTATTTATTCATTTTAAATGATATAAAATCAATCTGGGTGCAGAGACATGTCTAAAACCATTAAAAGTTTGGGAAAATTCAGCAAAACTTCACATTGGTTCAAGCATACATCAGCAAATGTTGTAAGATGAGCTCAAATCGCTGAAAGGAGATGCAGATGGTAAAAAAAAAAGATGAGTCTTTTAAATATAAAGACTTCTATAAAGATGTAAAGATAAGGTAAAAGAAACCAGCTGCAATGAAAAACAAAAGTTATTAAAAAGGGCTTAATATATCAATTAGACCATAAATGTGTGTTTGAACTTTAGTCGTTTACCTTGTAGTAGTAATTAATAGAATGGATTTTTTTCTTTTTGCTTTTAGTCCTTTTTAAATGTTTTATGTTATATATATATATATATATATATATATATATGTGACCTCTATAATCACAGTATATTGTTGTGAATCAAAGAAAGCATTATTATATAATACGCGACTCCAAACCTCTGAGTAGGGGTGTGTATCGACAACCTGTTTAAATCCCAATCCTGCATTTGTTTTCGAACAAAGCTTTTTATCTTATACATCTGTCAGCAATTATATGTGTCCATGCTGGTGACGCGAGCTTGCAGTGACAAGAGCAAACTGGCTCATGTTATCTCAGTCTGTTCAATGTGGGGGGAAAAAAAAAAAAAAGCAAAAAAAAAAAGAAAACTCTGACCCACTTTCCATGAAGATATGCTGCTGACTGTTAACAAGGTATTGATCAAACACAAAGCACCTTACCAATTACCGAGCTTTTTCTTGCATGGTACCCGTTACACAAGAGAAAGCACAAGCAAAGGTTTTTTTTTTTTTTCCTTGTTTAAGAGCTAATCCGAGAGTGTGACGAAAACTTCATATGCAAAATCTGTGCCAGACCATAAAAGAAAACCAGCAACCTTTACTTTCTGTTGCATAACGTGTTTTAATTGAAGGAACGGTCTCTATGTAAACTGTGGGTGGTGGGATCTGGAAACAAAATGAATATTAATGGTTAATATTTATTCCTTTTGCTTTTCACTCATGGACAACTACCTTGATCAATTTTTGCCCCACATGGCACGTACCCAAGCAGAACGTAAATCTTCTTCTTTCGGCTGCTCCCGTTTAGGGGTCGCCAAAGCAGTCAGCCGTCTCAATTTCTTCCTGTCTTCTGCATCTTCCTCCTTCAAACCCGACCAACTGCATGTCCTCTCTCACCACATCCATAAACGTCCTCTTTGGTCTTCCTCTTTCCCTCTTTCCTGGCAACTCCATCTTCAACATCCTCCTGCTAATATAATCCTCTTTGTGTCTAAAATGTCTTACCTGGTTTGTCCCTCTAATATACTCATTTCTAATCCTGTCCATCCTCATCACACCCAACGCAAATCTCAGAAACTTTAACTCTGACACCACCAGCTCCACCTCCTGTCATTTCGTCACGTTTCCCTACAATCCAACCAACAGTGTCCTCAAGGTCCTATTATGTATCTTTAGCAATATTTTTAAGCCCCTTTCTCTGGGGAAAGCAGAACATTTATATCTTTTTCTAACATTTAAAAAAATATACAAGTAAATTAAAAAGGCTGGAGCAGGACAGACAGTATGCAGGCAGTTTTAGTCACTTCATAAAGGTGGTGCAGCTGTGATCCATAACTAAAGGTGCTTAAGACAAACTCCTGACAGTACCACCGCAGTGACAGTCTTTAAAACCTGAAAGGTACCATTTTTTGTGCACAATGATGTGGGCAAAGCTCCAATGTCATTTAAAAGGGTGAAAAATCACTTGACATACTAAAGGTGACTTAAAAACAATCACTGATATGAGTGATGCTTAAAATGACCCTTTAAAATGAATTTAAAGTGAAAAGTACAAAATGCCCATTTATAGTTCGGTGTCACTTAAAGGTAGACGTGCCAAAATTCCTCCTTCTCACTAAGCATTATGTGCTATGTTAATAAGAGTCGTAATTCTACATTAAGCCACCAAATGCTTTGACTGCCTTTGTAATGTGATTAAAATTGTTAGTCGATTGTTATACGAAATATCTGCAAAGGCATTTTGAGTGTGAATTCGTCTTGTAGAGGCACTACAGTGGTTTTCATGATTAGATATATAGATTCAAATTCACACACTAAAGCATAATGAACATTCACTTTATAATGTTTATTTTTTAGTGGTGGTGTGTCCTTTTTTATTCATTTTATTTAATGTTAAATTACTTTTTAATGTAACAATGCATATCAGACCCCAAGCCAGATGCAGATCTGATGTAATGATGTGTGGTTGGGGTGAGCTTGTATGTGTTCATTAAGGAACTGCCATATAGACCAGACTTTTGTTCCAGCTCAACACACAGCACATACACAGAGGCTTCTAGTGGTTGTACTGACAAATCAGTTCAGTCAGCTCTATCAGATTAATCAATCTGTTCAATTAATTTATCAGTCTGTTTTGTGTAAAACCAGTGAGAACGATGTTCTAATCCCAGATCTTAAGTGTGTAAACTTCTGCATAGTGGTGTTGATAACCACTGTTGGTGTGATGGTGTGACCGTGGTGCTGTCAGTCTTTGCTGGTGTGACTTGTGCAGTACAAACACACACACACACACACACACACACACACACACACACACACACACACACACACAGTTCAACTGCAGCCTTTTTAGTCCTACATCATGTGTCTGTCACTTCCCATTAGTCACATCTAGCCACCCAGTACATACACACACACACTGGCACACTTTCACACATTCACACAATTTTGTATGTGTGTGTGTGTGTGTGTGTGTGCACTCCAGCAGAGAAAGACTTGGAGCACGTTCGACTCTACTACGATTTAATTTGCTTTGGAGGAGATGGGACAGAGCGTCAAATTATAGCTAACGAGCAGAATCAATCAGCGAGGGCGGAGATAAGCCCAGAGCTAGTCAACTCTGATTGATTCTTGCTTCGCCCGGCCGGGATGGAACCTGACAGATAAACGTAAAGAGTGAGAGAGGCGAGAATGGGTGGGGGGATTGAAGGGAGAAAATACAGAGGTAAGCTGTGGACTAAAAGATGCAGTACAAGAGGAGGAGACATAAGGTTAAACTCTGCAAAAATGGCCGTAATTAATAACCAGTTTGGGGCTTTGATGATTACATGATAAAAATCACTTGAAAAAAGTATTGATTAAAATTTTCATTGTTGATGGATCAGCTTCGTAATTAAGGTTGTGCTTAGAAATGTGAAGATTAAGCACGGGGGTGGAACTTTTAGTCAAATTTGTGTACATTGCTAAAGAGAAAACTTACACCAGCAGGAATTCATTGATGCATGTATGCATGTATTTGCTTGGATTGGCAGCTCACAGGCTAAAAGGCTTTAGTAATGTTTAAAGTTAGGCTTTTAAAGTGAAAACCCTTGTTATTGTGAGGTCACAGCACACCACACCACAATGAAATTGGACCTCTGCATTTAACCCATGCAAACACTGGGCAGCTATTGAAAGCGCCCGGGGAGCAGTGACAAGGATTGTACCTTACTCAAAGGTACCTCAGGGTAACCTACCAGTGAGGGAATCAAACCCACAATCTTCTGATGCAGGGGCAACTCCCTAACCACTAGGCCACCGCTGCCACCGTTGTACTGAAGGATTTGCAAATGATGCACTTGTTGAATGCTTGAACGTCTTTTAACAGTTTCAAATTTCCATGTTTCAGAGCTGACTTACAGTAAAAAATTCATTGTAGCTAGAAATGATTTATGATTTATTAATGATTTAGAAATAATTGCAATCAAAGATGTTATGGCCAGTGCGAGCCCTAAATGAAAGCACATTATAAATACATTTTTATTGGTTTTCCTCTGTAGCTCATTAGTAAAAACCAAATTTGCAGTTTCTAAACTGACAGGAAAGACAATATTTTTATTTGCAGTTACATATGGAGCAAGCCAAGTGAATTGAATACAAAAGATATCAGTGTCTCCATAATTACAATAACATGTGCCTAAAAATAGAATTACATTCATTTCAAATTATTAAGATTTATACATTGTTAATCTTCTAAACAATGTACTGGAATAAAACCTATAAAAGAACAGGAATCAGTTTTTTTAAATTAGTACAATATTTAGGCAAGGGTAGCTAGGTATAGTGGTAAGGGACACCGCTCCAGAATCTAAAGGTTGTGGGATCGAATCCTGGACCAGTAGGTTACCCTAAGGTACCCTTGAGCAAGGTATGGTTCTCATCACTGCTCCCTGGGTGCTGGATATGGCTGAAAAGCAGAGATGGCATTTTTCACAATGTCAAAATAATCACTTCAATAACAAGAGATGTTAATTCAGTAATATGTTTGATGCATATACTTATGTATCTGTTATCAAATAGTGAACGAGAGTGCAATTTCTGTGCAATGGCTGTATATAAGCATGTTGCACACATACATACGCTTACATTAATGTAACATTCAGTCTCTGTACTGTTAAATAGACCCGTGCTTTATGTTTCTTGAGCTAATCATTGAGCCACACTCGTTAGCACACTGCTCTCTGTTATTTTGAAAGACAGGATGACAGTGGACAGAGAGGACATGGCCAGAATGGATGGAAGGACTTTGATGGAGTGAAAGTGGAGAAGAGAAATTGGATCAGGGAGGTTCCTTAGTAAGCACTAGAGCCAGTCAGACATTGTTAATTCAAAATTATGCACAGGCAAATGTGTTCTGCCTCTGGCCTCTCGCTGAGTTTTAGAGGTCATGTTGGGTCAGTAGACTGTGAGGCTGAGAGAATGTACACCAGGCCAGAGGTGTGTAGGATGTCTGAGTTTAAGATGAGCTGGGTTTCTCTGCCTGCACACCGGGCCTGATTATAGTCTCTTTAGCGAACACATAAAATTTGGTGGGTATTTGACCTTTTAAAAGGAATGGAGTGCAATCTGATTGTGTGAGAAGAATCTGTACATTAGGGCTGAATAGAGCAAAAAAGTGTCAGGAAATGTTTTATTTCTAAACACAGAAATTAGAAGCTAATGACAAGAATGGTTTTTCATGAATTGTATTTGATCAAACAAATTGAAATATTAGACAAAGATAACCCAAAAAAAGTGATGTGAAAGACTCATTGCCAGTTATCGCAAATGCTTGATTGCGGTTGTTGCTGCTAAGACTGGCACAACCAGTTGTTAGGTTTAGGGGGCAATTACTTTGTCACACGGGGCCATGTAGGTTTGGATAGTTTTCATCACTTAAAAACTGCGTGTTGTGTTTACTTGGGTTATCTTTGTCTAATATTTCAATTTGTTTGATCATCTGAATCATTTAAGTGTGAAAAATAAGCAAAGACCAGGAACACTCTTTCACAGCACTGTCGGATATTTCTGTAACTTAAAACATAATTAAATAAATGGCTGCTTACGTCCTGAATGTGGCACTATAGTAATGAGTAGATATACATTTCCTCTCGCAGTGTATGTGGGTTTAAACGCCTTTGTTTCATCATGGATATCTGCTGCCATTCCCTAAAAGCAAAAAAACACAGTTGTGCATTGGTACATCTTTTTTTTTCTCTCTAAGCTTAGATTTGAATCAGAGGCAAAGACTTGACTGACAGGTATGCATTGTGAAAACAGGGAATACAGCATGTGTAAAGGAGCATGTAAGTGAGAGCACATCTCTTCTTGACATCTATAGTCAATGCTTGTGAATGCTTTCGGCTTCATCTTTGTACTAGTAAACCCTTTCCCTGACCTTTAAACATGCTCAGAGACTTCGGATTTGTTCCATTTAACTATTCTCCCTCCCAGAGGAGTCAGACAGGGCCAGAAATCAGGAGAAAATGAGAAGACACTTCAGCGTACAACTTGTTAAAGTTGACACTAGAAATCCTGCTCTAACAAGGGTAAGCTCCTTCTCGAACCTGCCCCCGCATTTAGTACATACTCTTTAATGTTAATGTCCCAGAGCTTGTCGTTCTTTGAGAATCACGGCCCATTCTTTCCACATCATATAGCCACAGTGGTGACCCAGTGTTTAGGGACTAGGCCCCAGGATTGGATGGTTGTGGGTTTGAATCCCAGATCAGTAGGCTGCCCTGAGGTGCCGTTGAGCAGAGTATTGTGCCAGTTAGTGCTTCCCGGGAGCTAGATATAGCACATGGGTCCTAAAAGTAGATAAAAAGAATCAAACTTAAACTGTTGGAAAATGATCAATGCAAAGTGACCCTTTTCATTCAGTATCTGAAGAGAGAGAGGGAGAGAGAGAGAGAGAGAGAGAGAGCGCGCTTAACCAAGGTTAGTTATTTAGTGAGTGTTGGTCAAGGTCATTTTCTCATTCTCCTCTTTGCCCTCTTCTCAGCCTGCAGAGCAATGCAATTCTGCTGGGATTAATATGGCTTTAGTTTAGAGAGCGAGAAGGCTGCAAGAAACACCATTCACACACATACACACACACACAAACACACACACTTATACATACTTCTCTATCTCTATCAACGTTTCCAGATGTCTTTTGTCACTGCAACATTTCAGACAACAAGCAAGACTTCACACCTTATATACCGATTTAGATGGCAGTTTTTTTTTTTTTTTTACCCTTTCTGAATGTGCGAAGAAGCCTTCACACACACACGTGCATACACACATACACACATACACACACAAACACACACATACACACACGGCAAACTTTCCCAGCTCGACTTGTCTGCAAACTTTGCGTGCTATGAAGGCTGGGTGACAGGCTGGTTTTATCCTTCCTCTAAAGGCAGAAGCAAATGGACGGGCAATTACGCCTTATGGCCAGTGTGTACTGACATCCCTGCATATTGGATGGCTCTTTAAATAGCCTCCCATCAGCCACAATGGCTCTCTAAGAGCTCCAAACAAAAAAAAAGGAAAAAAAAAAAAACAAGGGGTTATTTTAACCGCCAGTGTAATGCGGCCATCGATCCAGAACAGCTGTCTACTTGAAAAGGGACTGAAAGAGAGTCTGGTTCCGTCGCTTTTGAGCCGCTGTATTTGTTTTAGTGCATCGCTGTGAGCTGTTGTGATTATAGACACTTTTTATGGGCAGAGTGTTGAAAACATTGAAAGAGTGGGAGAAGCCTCTCATGTTGTTCGCCTCAGTGCAGTTTTTTGGTCTTTATGAATGCCTCCCTTGTTAGGCAAGTTTGAAAGGACCCCCTAAAAAGTGACAGCATGGGACAGGTGTCCCACGTTCTCCAACGCCCTGCAGACACTTGCGTTCCAGCTTCCGCTTGTCCACATACCTGTCTGCAGCTTACAAAGTGCCAATTAGACTGGGAAGTAAAGGCCTTGAATCATTCTGCTAGTTAGTGTCTGTGTCTATCGCCCAAAGGCTGGAAGTCGAAGGGGCTCAGATGCTAGTAAGAATCCTCAGTCCACTGAAATGACATCTTAAGTCTGTCCGTCACAGCTACGCCGAGGAAATGATTGACTGTAAACACCATGCATGCGACTACAGACATATTGAAATATCACAGCTTTTCAGTCAGATTTATGGGAACTTATTTCTGCATATTTCAGTCTGGAGATTGATTCAGAATGGTTTTATTTGAAATGGTATACTGTAGAGAATCACTATATATAATATAATATACTATAATATTTCATCAACTCCCCGCTGATACCCCTTTAACATGAATAAATTTAGAAATACTTTTTAGGCCAAAATATCCTCTACTATCATACACAACAAGCTGGTCCCGAGAGCCCGTTTTTTGCTTAAAATTAAGTCAGGAGTCCATAAGGGTGGCACAAATATGCTAACTTTTTAGGAGACTTGTGTGAAATCCCCTGGTTCAGAGCGATTCTATGAAGGACCCGGACTTCTCTGTAGGACAGCATATCTTACATTTTTAAAGTTGTAGATAAGTAGAATTCCTCTTTATTAATTGCTTTTATTTGATTCAATAATAACTTCAACAACAATAGCTTAAACAAAGACTAAGAAAGAGCATTTTAATGTGTTTTATTGAATATCAGGTTTTATTTGACATACAATAAGAATTTAGTAATTTAAAAAACTGTTATTATTATTATTTAAATGTAGTTTATTAAAGAGCTTTCTCACCTACAGAGATCTACATCTACAGCTCTATTCACCATATTCATCTCACTTTGACTGTAAAAATGTATAGAATAGCATCACATCGTCTTTTGGTAGTGTATAAAATTCTTAGGAACCATGGCCTATTCTTCTTCTTCTTCTTCTTCTTCTTCTTCTTCTTCTTATTATTATTATTATTATTATTATTTTTTTTTTTTTTTACTTGTTTAATAGTACACATTTTCTAAAGAAATCTGCTTTAAATGCAGGATGCAAGGGACATTTTGAATGTGAAACAAGAAACATTTTACTCTAAGATGGTGTTCATAAGGCTACATAACATTTATATAAGCCTTTTATGACAACAAACAACAACATATATATTAATATTTTCATCAGGTGTCCATTGTTGACACACTTTCTGAGATGATAGTTTTAAAAGTGCACTGTCAGAAGAAGATATTACGCGGGTACATCTAATTGCGTTAATGGATCTTTTAAAGTACAACATGGTCCTGGGGGTCCAGTTTTCTACATTGCGTATGTTAGCCTCAGGAGAAAGGAGGCATATTTGTACCTTTAGTAACCTAATGTTTAAAAGTGGAAAAGTACTTTTTAAAAGCCTGCAGTTGGGAAGGGGGGGCTTCAGAGTCTGTCCACTTTAATAATAATGGGAAGAGGTGGAGTTATGTTCACTTAGGTTAGTGATGCTGCACCATCGAGGGTACTCCAGTGACACGAGAGGTACCGCCCCACTGACATCCCAGTGTAGCCTTTATGAAGTTAAGCTTGTTAGAAAAACATGTCTACCATTATGAATACTTTCATCCTGGCTTTCATGTATACTCGTAAGTAAATGTTGGTTCTTTACCCTCTTGTCCTCTCTGTATTCATAGTGTTCCACTGATCTGAACGTCATAGTTGGAAGCCACTGATTTTATATTCATGCCCGCAATTACGATCCGCCGCCTGGGGAGCTGCACTATAGAGCAATTTTCAAACGAGAGATAAAGCGGGATTAATCTGAAGTGAAGCTCCGCAGTGTCTTTAGTGAGGTCCACTCTTCCCTTATTGTTCCGTTTTAATGTCGTTAATCTTTTTTTTATATATATATTTTCTCGCTGTTTGGTTCCATAGCGAAGCACCCCGGGTTAAATGTTTATTGAACTCCAAAACAATTTTCTGTCCTCGGATCAATCGCTGGCGTTGCAGTCACGAGCTGCTTCGCCTGCAAATGGGATCCAGCAGAGACGTGTGTTTGTGTGTGTGGGTGTGTGTGCGTGTGCATGGGTGGGTGTACTGTAATTTGCTGCAGTTGCACTTCATTAAACCAAGAGCCTTTGTACAGAGTGTGTAGTTTTTGAATTTGGGTAAGAATTGGAGTGTACGTGAATATGTGTGTGTGTGTGTGTGTGTGTGTGTGTGTGTGTGTGTGTGTGTGTGTGTGTGTGTGTGTTTAGTTGTTATGCTGTGTGTGTTTGCAGTGTTGTGTGGGTGAAGCATAGAGGTTGGATTGTCTCTGAGGAGTTCTGATAAGAACGAACCTCTGACCCGTCTCTCATTCTCTCTCTCTCTCTCTCTCTCTTTCTCTTCTCTCTCTCTCTCTCTCACACACACACACACACACACACACACACACACACACACACACACACCACACACACACACACACACATACATTCCACACACACATATGCACTCATGACACACACAAAGAAAAAGAAAATCATTGACAAAAAGAGAGAAAAGACAAAAAAGACAGAGAGAAAGAGTTGGGGAAAGAAAAGACACTGTTGGGAAACTAAAGAATGGGCTGAGTTAGGGAGGACGAGTGGCGCCAAAGTGTGAGCCAGTGCGAGAGAGAGATTTTGGTGTGGGAGGAGAGCGGAGAAAGAGATAGTAAAAGATAGATAAGCAGAGGATGAAGAAAGAGAAAATTAGGAAGACTCTAAAAGAATGAGTTGAGAGAAGAGAGTGAAAGAAGATGACAATATGATTAGAGTGAAGTTTACAGGGCTAGAGAAGGTGAAAGACCTCAGGGATCATTCATAAAGGCCCCAGTAACAAAGTAAAGCTACCTGTGTGTGTGTGTGTGTGTGTGTGTGTGTGTGTGTGTGTGTGTGTGTGTGTGTGTGTGTGTGTGTGTGTGTGTGTGTGTGTGTGTGTTTAGGTATTTAGATGTGAGTGTGTATTAAGGTCTGACTAAAAAATTATAGGTCTGAATAAAAAAAAAAAAAAAAAGTCTGCATTTTTCAAGAAGACCATGATTTTTCTGCAGGACGATGTACCATCGCATGCTTGGAAGTCCTCACCAGTAAAGGCCTTAAAGAAGAAAGAATAACTCACCTGAACCTAAACCCTATTGAGAACTTGTGGTTCAGTCAGGTTTCAGGATTTTTTACATTTTGGGATTTGCGAGCAGCTCTTATTTGAAGTCTCGGCTTTCTAGTGTGGAAGACATGTCTCATTTGGAAACTACGAAGCACTCATGTGCGTCGCTCTGGATAAGAGCATCTGCCAAACGATATAAATGTAAATGTAAATGCAAATGTAGATCAGTTGTTGAAAGGTGTCAGTGAACTAGCATTGCCGAGATAAAATCATAATATTATCCCATCATCCATTATTCTGTTTATCCTGACTTGGGTTTTGGAGCCTTTTCCAGCACTCATGGGGTTAAAGAGAGAAACTTACTCTGGAGCCCAGTTTATCTGGGCAGATATAATCAGACACACACAAACACACACATACACATACACACACACAAGAATGTGCAAAATTGGTATTACAAATCTAAAAATCTTGGATTTAAAATATAAGAGTGAGTTGTAAATGTTCTTGTTTGAAGAGAACATTTCTTCTCTCAACACACTCTCTTCTCTCTACACACACACACTCTCTCTCTCTCTCTCTCTCTCTCTCTCTGTCTCTCTCTCTCTCTGCTCTCGCTCTCTCTCTCTCTCTCTCTGTCTCTCTCTCTCTCCTCTCTCTCTCTCTCTCTGTCTATCTCTCTCTCTCTCTCTCTCGCTCTCTCTCTCTCTCTCTCTCTCTCTCTCATCTCTTTCTTTTTCTCTATGTTATACTCGGAGTGTGTGAACGATGACTCATTGTGTAGAGGCTCTTCTTGCTGCCATATGTTTTCTCCTCTTTCCCTCAAGGCCCACACGGTCTGCTCCCTCCCTCCTCCTCTCCCTTCTGCTGGAGAGGCAGAGGGAGAATGACACTAATGAGGGTCTTTCTGACACGTCTTCATTTGATGGAATCTCATTCAGCACCTGTGACGGCAGCTCCAGCGTCCGCACTTACGTTGCAGCGGCCTTGCTGCTAGGCTAGCCCGGCTAATTCTGAGCTCAGTTTGCTGAGGTCCAGCCATCTGGCTAACCAGGACCTCCACGTGATGCGATGCAATTATAGAGAGTTGCAGGAACCGGGGCTATGCCATGTGATGTGATGATAATTGCTGTGGCGAAACTAAAGCCCTATGGAAGCCCGACACTTATCTGAGAGGTTTATTTTTGCTCATCTGTCTGCTCCCAGTTACTTTATATCTCACCCCTGTCTAAAGCAGTGCAGCTTCAGCCACTGGCCAGCATAATCCAAAAATGTAAAGTAGATTTTTGCAGTATATCCTAAAAGAATGGCTTTTTTCCCCATTTGCTTCCATAGTGCGTAGACTATTTTTTTTTCTCAAATAGAGACCATACAAAAAATAACATCTCCCTTTCAATAACATGGTTTATGATGAGCATAAACCATGTTAAGCATCATAAACACTCTCATCGAATTTGCCTTCCACTGCAAAAATCTAAGGAATTTTCCAGTGTAAAATCAAATTTGCAAATCTCCACAACAAACATTCTTTACATGGTTACAGATATTTGGATAAAAACGACTCTGTTAGATGGAGAAGTGCTGGTTAAATTACCAGGGCGACCAGGGTGTTTCATCTGCTTTTTGCCCTATGTACACTGGTATGGGCTCCAGCAACTCTTGCAACCCTAATGGGATCTTGGTAGTTAGATAATGACTGGATGGATCAAGAGTTCAGACCCTATGGGTACCACATTCATAACACGTAGCTAACGGCCCAAGAGGGGTGTGTCAGTTCCTGTCTTACAGCACTAAGGGAGAGATGTTGTTACAGAAACAGTAAAAAAATACTTTTATGTTGTGCATAAAGAATTTTATTTAACCTAATAGAGAACATAGCGGGTGCAGTTGGTAAAGCTCTTGGCTGACGGCGAGAAGGTCCTGGGTTGCGATACCTGATAATGTTTCAATATTCGAATTCGATATGTTCGATAATGTCTGCATGAGTTTCTCCTGGGAACTCTGGTTTCCTCCCACCATCTGAAGACCTGCATGAGTTTTATACAGGAAATACAGAAAGAATTAAAAATAAAAATTATATAATCAGCTCTTTATTAAGGAATGTTCACATCCCTAATCTTGTTTTTCTTTATTTCTGGAAAAGAAAGTGATTTAATTGCAGGTAAAGCTCTGAGATGTTTGAGGGGTTTCTTGCATGTACAGCCCGTTTCAAGTCACCCCACAGCACCTGAATGGGATTAAGATCTGGGCTTTGACTCGGCCACTCCAGGACTCTCCATTTCTTAGTTTTCAGCCAGTCCTTGGTGGATTTACTGGAATGTTTTTAGTCATTGTTATGTTGCTGGGTCCAGTTTCACTTCAGCTTGAATGTTCTTACAGATGGTCTCACATGTTCCTCAAGCACCCTCTGATTCACTGTAGAATTCATGGTGGAATCTATGGTGGCCAGGTCCTGCTGCAACAAAGCATCTCCAATCCATGACACTTCCACCTCCATGCTTCACAGTTGGTATGAGGTTCTTTTCCTGAAATGCTGTATTTGGTTTATGCCAGGCATGTTCCGTGTTCTGGGGTTCTGGTGTCTTGGGGTGAACTTGCTTGGATGGCCAGACCTGGGCATGTTGGCAGTTGTTTTGGAAGTCCTCCAGTGGTAGACTATTTTCCAGACAGTGGAACAGCCGATTGCAAATTCTTTTGAGGTCTTTTTAAATTCCTTACTTATAAGCTGCTACAATCTTCTTTCTGAAGGCCTCAGACAGCTCTTTTGATCTCACCATGGTGTTCACTCACACCTCAACAGTCAAACCAGGGCAAACCTTCAAAATGCTGAGTAACAATGTTCTTATCATGTGCACCTGATGTGCTACACCTGTGTGTGATTTGAGCCATTTTAATTGGGAATAAAGGTGGGAGTGTCCTTATTTATTCCTCATCAGAAATTACATTTTTGTACAGAATCTTTTTACAGAAGATTTTGAAAAGTTCTTTTAGTTTTTAGTTATAATACTTGAATCTCCCAGTATAGTTAAAACTGAGATTAATTAATATCCATATGTCCAAGAATACAAAGACACTCAGGCATTCATAAGGTGTCCTAATTATCTCTCTCTCTCTCTCTCTCTCTCTCTCTCTCTCTCTCTCTCTCTCTATCTCTCTCTCTCTCTCTTTTCTTTGTTTCTCTCTGCAGGGAGTGAACAGTATGTTTGAGGTCATTCTAATGGGCAGCAATTCGGATCACTTCACCATCTCCCCCACATCAGTGCAGGGTCGCGCTGATATCCGTGTACGTGTTGCTGTGCCTCTGGACTTTGAGACAATCAGGAGCTACACCTTTTCGGTGAGTAAACTCCAGGCTAGGCAATTTTACTATTATTATTGGTGTTGTTTTTTATAAAAGTAACATTAATATTAATAGTAAAAATCGGAGGAAGACTGAGGGATGAATGTGTGGACCTGTTAATAGGCTGAGGTTTGTTAGTAATGTCAGCCTTGTAGCTCCCAAACTAAACTGAGGAAGTATAGATAGATAGATAGATAGATAGATAGATAGATAGATAGATAGATAGATAGACAAACAACAGGCCTTTATGCACAGCCATAGCTTCATTGCAAACTTTCAGCTCTGTTTGAAATTTGTTGCGCAGCTTGACTATTGCAGGAAACTGGAAACTTCACCGGACAAATTTGCCATAATGAATAAAAATCACGTCCAAAGGCAATTGACACTTACTAAGAGAAGATTCAAAACACCATGTGTTCATATGAAGGCAACTATTACCGATGTAAACACAACGTTTCATAATGTTCCTTAAACCCCAGAGACTCAACAACTAACCCGTACTCAAACCCCAGAGCACGGCCGAGAAAAATAATGGCAGACGAACGTTTCGGTAATCCAGCAATAAGGATCTCCAAAGTTCCCAACGCTTTAACATCTATAGCTGAGAAAGTGTGCGGAACAAATGGATCTTAATATAATCCGAATAAAGAAAGTATAGCACTCACACTTGTTCAAGTGGCACAGTAGTGGAGTTGCTTTGTGCCAGCTTGTGCTGTTACATTCTCTGCTGCTTATTTAGTCTGACTGAATGGAGCACAGCCTGGAGCAACAGTTCCTCTCGTTTGAACTGACACTGCCGCACTCACTGCTTTTGGGCAGAAGCAGAGAAACACATTTAAATAATGTCTCGTCCCCAGGCTAAACACAGCATACAATCAGATTATTATTTATTTTTTTTATTCTTTTTTCGCTGCTCGTGATTTTGTACGAATCCTCAGCTGAGCCGAGTCGCCGGCCCTTCCCTGACTGGATTTAACAGCATGTGGAATTGGACAAATGTCGCAATGAAATTTTGCTCACTGCGCTTGAATAATTTATACCTTTTGAAACTATATGAATATATAACTGCTTCTCCATGCTAATGCCGCACGCTTCAAATACTCTCTTTATTATTGATCCCTAATACTTGGTAATATCTATTACTCCAAACAGTTCGTGTGGCAAAAACAGATGTAATATAACAGTAGCAGAACCTGTGGAACATTTCGGTGTATACTAATTTCCGAGTAATATCTCCAGAAGCATTCAATCATATCGTACCCCCGACCCCCCAAAGTCAGTGGTCACATAACAAATGGAATCATTCATTACAGTGACAACCTAGCAGAGAGTAAGCACCACCGTAATGAAATCAGCAATATAGACAAATGAATTATTGATGCTAAGTAGCAGCTGATGCTTCTTTGCCAAAGTGAATTTCTCCCCCACTCTTCCGGCTTTCAGCTGTACGCCAACGAGTCCCTGTTTGAACACGTGGGCTTCGCCAGAGTCTTCATCGACCTCATCAACGAGAACGACAACAGGCCTGTGTTTAACCAGACACTTTATAACATCAGCTTACCGGAGAGCACGCCGGCAGGCACACCTCTGCTGCAGATACAGGTGAGCACAGTGGCACGGAGGTGAATATGCAACATAATCTCACACTCAAACACACAATCACGTCCCTGGAGTAGGGAAGGAGGAGGGTCATGTGAAGCACACACTGCAGAAGGATCTGAGCAGCATGTTTTAAAATTAAATTTTCTTCCAGCGGGGTGGCAAACATTGCCGTAATTCTATAAGGCCAACATCGGTGATCCAGTTAGAGACTTTGGCTGTATCCCCTTTAACTTGTTTAAATCTGTCACCAGAGGAGCTACAGCCCATGCTTGTTTACACTGGCTCTAGAAAAACGCATCAGCATGGAGAGTCTAAGAGTTTGCTGTGCTATTGGCTTTTCAGTCACTGCATAAAAGATGCAGAGGGCTTTCTTTATTGTGTTTTTGTTTTTTAGCTTTTTTACTCAAGTTAAGCAAGTGCAATTTAATGTAAATGACTTCATTAAAAAACAGCCAATAATAAGTCTTTGTTCTTTGGCAGAGAAGACAAGAGGTATTGACTTAAACGGAGAGAGAAAATTACATAGCATTTAAATAAATGATCTTAAAAGTAAGCTACAGTTAGGTCGGTGACCTACTGAGCTTACAATTCCAATGCTTTTATAGATTTAATAGTTAACGTTAGAAACACGTTAAGTTAAAAATCGTTCAATTAAATCCTAAAATGACCAGTGACATTGAAAGACAGTTACTTGACTGTTCAAGTCAACATCAGACAATATTTGCTGACTTTTTTGGGTAGGTTATCATGAGACCTTTACAGTCAAGTAAGTACATCTCAAAGCAAAACATAAAACCCTTATCAAGCTCATCCTTTCTTGCTCCGAATGAGCACATAAACTCATACTGAGGGCTTAAGAATTTTTAACATTTTATTGATAAAGTTCACCATGCAATGTTTTTCTTACTAGAGTGTCTTAGAACATGTTAAAAGGGTTTATTCACATCAATTATACAACTTATTTTGACTTCTTATAGTAGGTCAGCATAGAAATCTGTTTTTTTGCATCAACTTTTAAAAATAAATTTGTTCAGGGAATTAAAAACTTTAAGGCAGCCTGATAACTATTTTTTCAGTTTGAAAGTTGAAACAGCATTATGAAATATAACAAATAATGGCACAGTGAAAAAAAAAAGGTTAAATAGTAGATAAAGCTAAAATAAAATTAGTTTGGATAATTTCAATAAATATGCAGTCTCCTCAAAGCAAGGTTATTTTGGATTCATATGTAGGTTCTGAAGACATGACACTTTTAAGAAAGCTAAACACATCTCTATTTTATTTTAAAGGAGGACTGTAATTTATTTTTTAACAGAAAGTTGTTATATATTCAGCACTTATAGCCGTAGTGCTGTTTCATTGTTCATGTCTTTATAGTAAGATCAGGAAAATGTGCAATATTCATTGGTAATTAAACTCATGTAACAATCACTAGCTAGCTCTCATAAGTTTTGTCTGCGTTTTACTCGCCTGCTGGAATTTTTTTCATTAGTCTGTATGGATTGCACTCAGTAAATTAAAGGTCACTTTTTAATATTGGTCGGGTGGACCATAAATAATGGAAAATGGCAACTCATACTGTGAAGCAGCTCATAATTCCAGCTTATCACTTTCCTTCATTAATTTCTCCACTTATCCTTAACAGTGTGGTAAGTGCAGGCTTTGTGTGGATAGGAATCAGTACAGAGCAGAGAGTTTAGTTAAGCTGGACGCGTAATTGTGAAGACAAATCGATAAAGATCAGGTTCTAGTCACTGAAATGATACAGTCGTAAATCATCATCCATTATACTCATAACCTAAGTTCATTTTTTATCATTTTTTACATGAAGTATATGAAATATATTAAACAAAATTTGTAGTGTTTCATGTTGGCCTCTGACCCCTTATAGATGATTTAGAGGACCATTTGTTCTACTTTTAAAAGTAATGTCTAGAGTATTTTTCCAGAACCTTTTTTCATGGATGTTTCACATGTAGAATAAACATATAGGATACATTTATTTGAACAGCATTTGAGCACTATAGATTCACGTAAATCATTTGTGGGGAGCAGTAAAAATAAATTTTTGATGAGTCCAGGATCATCAAGCGAGCTGTAGATGATTCAATAATAATTCAATCAAAATTCAGACTGAAGTTACAAAAATCATGATGAAGTGGCAATAAAATCTAATTACAACACATGAATAATATAATTGTTATTCAGAATGTTTTCTATTTTCTATCAGATTTATTAAATCTTTAAATAATAATGAATAACTTCTAGGGAGCAGCTTGAGGAGATCCTGGAGAGATGGAGATATGTTCGATGAGTGTGAATGAAAGGGAGGACAGTGGAGTGGTTAGGATGGAAGGAGTAAAGTGACAAAGGTGGAGGAGCTTAAATAAACAGCAGTTCAGTGTAACGGCGAGTGTGGAAGAGAGGTGAAGAAGAGAGTCCAGGCAGGTTGGAATGGGTGTAGAATAGTGGCTGGAGTGATTTGTGACAGACGGGTACCAGCAAGAGTAAAAGGGAAACTTGACAGGACAGTAGTGAGAGTAGTGTCGGAGACGGTGGCACTGAAGAAATGACAAGGAGGCAGAGCTGGAGGTGTCCGAGTTAAAGATGCTGAGATGTTCGTTGGGTGTGATGAGGTAGGACAGGATTAGAAATGAGTATTAGAGAGACAGCTCAGGTTAGATGTTTTGGAGACAAAGATAGGGTGTGTGTATGGGTGGTGGTGGTGTAGTGGTAGGGTACTTGCCTGTGGACCAGTGGCTCAAGAGGTCCCAGGTCCAAATCCCACCATTGGGTCCCTGAGCAAGACCCTTAACCCTGAGTTGCTCCAGGGAGACTGTCCCTGTAATTAGGACATGGAAGTCACTCTGAATAAGAGCGTCTGCTAAATGCCGTAAATGTAAATGTAGATAGAGAAGCAACGGGTTGTTTGGACACGTCAAGAGGAGAGATAAGGATTATGTCAGGAGGAGGATGTTGAAGATGGAGCTGCGAGGAAAGAGGAAAAGAGGAAGACCAAAGAGGAGGTTTATGGACGTGGTGAGAGAGGACATGCAGGTAGTCGGTTTGAAGGAGGAAGATGCAGAGGACCGGGAAGAAATGGAAACGGATGATCCGCTGTGGCGACCCCTAACCAGGAGCAGAGGAAAGAAGAAAAACGTGTTCAAGTTACACTGTAAATGAGGGGATAAAATAACAATCCATTAAGCCATCCAGCATAGGACAAGGACTTTCACTGGCAAGAATCTTAGTCAGTCAGTCAGTCATTTTCTGCCGCTTGTCCCAAGCGGGGTCGCGGGGGGGTTTCTGGAGTCCATCCCAGCTCACACAGGGCGAAGGACAGGGGACACACCCTGGACAGGTCGCCAGCCCATCGCAGCAAAACTATGCCTCTCAGGGAGAATGCAGGCATCGATCCCACTACGGCTCGCATGCAAAGCTAGCGCGCTGCCATTTGAGCTAATTCCCCTTCCGCAAGAATCTTATATATATTCAAATTTTATTGTCCAAGTGTATCTCCAAAATGGCAGGTCTTGTGGGGTTTCGGCAGTATGCTGTGGTTAGTGATTATTACCTTAACAGAAGGACAAATGGTGGACGGGGTACAGGTTCATTGAACCCCAAGGCACTTTTATACACACAGTGACAGCTAGCCAGTCTGTTCTGATCCTATTGAAGAGCAATTGTTGCACAAATGGCTGAACATTTCAATGCTGGCTTTGATAGAAATGTATCAGCTTGCTGGTTATGGGGCTGGTTCATCGCAGTCAGAGTGTCAATGCTGACCCATGTCCATCACAAAAATCACCTGCAATGGCAACATGAGCATCAGAACTGGACCGTGGAACAATGCAAGAAATTGCCCTGGTCTGATAAGGAAAGGGGAAAAGAGGAAGAACATAGAAGTGGTTAATGGATGTGGTGAGAGAGGACATGCAGGTGGTCGGTTTGAAGGAGGAAGATGCAGAGGACAGGAAGAAATGGAAACGGATGACCCCATGAGCCGACCCCTAAATGGGAGCAGCCGAAAGAAGAAGTAGAAGAGGATTTTGGCCTGAGGAACATGACCTCCCAGTTTCAGAGACCTCAATATGTATATATATAAAGAAAAGATTTAGCTTAGCAATTAAGTGAGAGCCTTCCATTAGATAAACTGCTATTATTACTAAATATTGTATTGTATTTAGAAATACTAAAAATAATAAGTGTTAATAAGAGCAGTATATGTGCCCAAAAAATGAGACCAGCTGACGACCTGAATGTACTGAATGACCATATTTTTCCATCGATGTTTATCTTTTCTTCCCTTACGGCACTGATATATTCCAAGATGACAATGCCAGGATTCACTAGGCTGAAAATGTGAAATAGCACACCTATCTAGAGACATCATTTTCACATGTGGACTTGCAACCACATAATAAAGGTAACCCTACTGAGAATCTTTGGAATGTGCTGCAGAAGACTTTACCCAGCGAGAGATGTACACTTGTATTCTGTAAGACATCTGAATCAACATTCTTGGTTCATC
This sequence comes from Hepsetus odoe, assembly GCA_017165825.1. Classification (NCBI taxonomy): domain Eukaryota; kingdom Metazoa; phylum Chordata; class Actinopteri; order Characiformes; family Hepsetidae; genus Hepsetus; species Hepsetus odoe. The sequence goes on from CM029367.1 coordinate 4,537,798, forward strand.
TCAAACTGTAAAATGTAGTAAATGTTTCTACATTCTTAAAGTTTTGAAAATGCGCGAAAATAAACAACAAAAGTTGATTCTGAGGTCTTTATAGAATCATGTAGCTCATGATAAAGAGTAATAATAATATTACTATGGCATCACTGCATTTAAACCCTTTCACAAATCAGTACAAATAGTAGTAAAAACTCGAATAGTAGTTAAAAAAACTAAACCTCACAGTTGCATAGACTGCAAGCCCCATGGGGTAAGCCAGACCCCTACTACCTTTTTTTCCAGCGTTTGCTACCCTAAGACCACTGTTTGTGTGTAGTTTAGTAATGAGTTGCAGCGCTGTAGTATCGGCCGGTACTGGTCTTGGTACATGCAAAAGGCTTGTAAATTCAATTCTCTTCCCACAATACACTGGAGATGTACTGACAGAGACAAGTGTGTAGCAGGGGCTTTTCAACTGGCCTCTTTCAGTCTTTCCCTCTCTCTCCCTCGCTTGCTCACTCACTCTGGCTCTCTCTCATCCTCTGGTATCTTCTCCCTCTTTGCTTTATCTTTCCCCTCTGGATCATTCTTAAGGAGACGTGGTTCATTTCAAAACAGCATCTGTAAAAAGTTTAATGAGAGATTTTTAACAGTCAATTGATTCTCCTCATTAAATTACCGCCATTATTTTCACTGATGCAGTAACAGTGGTGGTTCTTTTAAGATCACACAAATTCCAGTACAGTATTGAAACAATGGGTTAACAATGCATCTGATTTGCTCATAACTGATAATACATTTGGCCATTTTAAAATCTTTTCTGTAAAACTGGCGGCTGCATTGGATAGAAAGTTTAATCTTAATAGTATAGTCTCTGGGCGATAGCACTGTTGCCTCACAGCAAGAAGGTCCTGGGATAGGATCCCAGGCGGGGCGGTCCGGGTCCTTTATGCTTGTGTTTCCTCTGGGAGCTCCATTTTCCTCCCACCGTTCAACGACATGCACGTCAGATGGATTGGAGAGGATTAATTGGCCCCCGAGGTTTGAGTGTGTGTGTTTTTGTCTGCCCTGTGATAGAACACAGATCTGTCCAGGGTGTCTCCCAACCTTTTGTCCTGTGAGAGTTGTGTTTGGCTCCAGCACCCTTGAGACTCTAATGAGTGTCTCTAAAAAGAGTCTATGAAAATGAGAGAGAGAGACAGACAGACAGACAGAAAGAGAGTCAGTGGAAGTACAGCCCATAGGATCCTGGAATGCTTTTGGACTGAAATAAATACTGTTCTTGTCAAGCAAAGGTCAGTGCTTATTGGACAGCAGGCTGTAAAAGCATCCTTTTGGCCACTCTCAAATATCAGGTTACTCCATCTATGTGTATCTAGAGTTGATATATATATATATATATATTACATTCCAATGGACAGTACCTTTAAAACTGGTGAACACATTACATTTACAAAACTGGTTATTCCGAGACATTTTGGTCAAGTTCTATCAAACTTGACCAAAAGAAAATTTTCATCAAAGAAAATTTCCACTTTTATAAAAGTTACTGCTAGTTACACTACTTTTCTAAAATAATATTTACTTAAAGTGACAAATCATACCAGACCTTTGAGTACCACTAGTTTATAGCTATCTTTTCATCTCCTGGGTCAAGAAACGTTACCCACAACTGATGTATAGGGATGTTTCTGACTGTAAAGAACCAATATTTACAGCTTTATATAGTCTCAGAATACCATGATCTTCCTTCAGCCAGAACAACTCTTGGGAACTTGGAAGCTCAAAAAAATTTGACTCCCTCAGGTGAGTTTATAGCTGGCGTCATGCTCAAATTAGTAAACCAGTTTAGGATAGAATTTTTTTTCTATGGGACAAATCGACAAAAAATCACCACTGTGGTAAATAAAAATGTAAAACTTTTAAAGAGTTTAAAGCATTAAGTGGAAAATTTATTAGATATTTTCTACCAGATTTTCATCAAAATATGCCTTCGATTCATCATAGTATGACAGATGTCTTACTAATCAGCTCCATGTGTGTGTTTTGGATTAAGGTGTTCATCTGCTGTTCATCATTTGCAGCACTGTTGTGGTCTTCATTTGATCATTGATTTAAAACAAAGCCATTGTGTTCTAGAAAGGAAGCCGCGATGAAAAAGTGTCAGATACATATACAGCCTCGTCAATAATGAATGCGGTTTTGCGGTAATCACATGTTCCCCCATGTGGTTTATATGCATGTGCAAGTCAATATGGCTACATACAGACATAAAGCTGCTCTGTTAGAGTAATGAAACCATTAATGAAACCCTTATTAATCTTTAATGCTTTTGAAACGTTACTAATCGATCATTTTCATGAATTCATAAATTACATGGGTTCTGTTGGGAAATTTACACACACGCGCGCGCACACACACACACACACACACACACACTCACACACACACACACGCACACATACAAGTTTGCAACAGGCTCATTTCATTTTTTATACAGACTGTTCTGTCCCTTCAGCTGACAAGCAATGAGGTCAGTCTGTACTCCCCATAATTTAATATGCAGAAACAGAATGTCAACCAAAGTTTTTGCCAGTGCTTAACAAAAAAGTATAGAGGTCAAATTTTAAATTATTCAGTCATGCCATAACTTTTGCAGTAATTGCAATCTATGGGTTTTAATGAGTTTAATTATTATTCTTATCATTATTGACCAATATAAAAAAACAACAACTAAAATACACCATTTAGAAAGTGTTACAGTCATCTTCAAAAGATTGTCTGGCATTTACTTTGTTAAAAAACACAGAATAGAGTATCTTTTGGGGCAGCGGTGGCCTAGTGGTTAGGGCGTTAGCTGCATGATCGGAGGATCAGGGGTTCAAACCCCTTCCCGATAGGTTGCCCTGAGGTACCCTTGAGCAAGGTACCGTCCCCGTCACTGCTTCTCGGGTGCTTTCAATAGCTGTCCACTGCTGCACAGGTTTGAGTGTGCATGGGTTAAATGCAGAGGTCCAGTTTCGTTGTGGTTCACTGTCTGCTGTGCTGTGACCTTGCAATGACGAGGGTTGTCACTTTCACTTCTGTAGCTGATGGCCCAAAGGAAAAGTACTGAAACAGAATGATTAAAGTTAATTCAAGTAAAAGGCAGGAAATACTTGGTTGCACGTCCCTTGCTTTTAATAACTGTATCAAGCCTGCAAGTCTGACTTGACCAAATTGTTGGTTTCTTCTTTGGTTAGGGCTTTCTAGGCTTTCCCTGGAACCCACGTAATCCAAAGATACAAATAAATCAAAACACATAAGTCCATAAATTAAGATATGTTTAGTAAAGTGGAAAAACACCGGGAATAAATAGTGAACACACTTACTGTAATTCCTGCGATGGGCTGGTGACCTGTCCAGGGTGTGTTCCGCGTCCTTCGCCCTGTGTGAGCTGGGATGGACTCCAGCACTCCCCCTTGCTGAAATGTTCATTTCATTTTCAGCATCCTGGTACTGGCAGCAGATACTTATCAAGTATGTCCCTTTACATTTCTCCATTCATCCTTCCTACAGTTATATAAAGTCTGCCAGTACCATATGCTGAAAAACAACTCCACACCATGATGTTGCCACCTCCAAACCTCACTGTTGGTATGATGTTTTTGGGATGATATGCAGTGATATTTCTCCTCTAAAAATGGTCAAGCAATGACATCCAAAGTCTCATTTTGGTCTCATCTGACCAGACTAAATTCTCCCAGTTTTTTCATGGGCATGGCCAAATGTTGTGCAGCAAATTTTAACGAGCTTCAACTTGCTTTTCTTCTTCACTGGAGTCTTGTGCAGTGTGCATGCATAGAGGCCATGTCGGTTGAATGTGTTACTTATTGTTTTCTTTGAAACAGCTGTATCTGCTAATTCTGGGTATTTTTGAAACTCTCTGCGAGTGCTCCTTGGCTCTTGGACAACACTTCTGATTATTCTTTTGACTTCTTTGTAAGAAATCTTGCAAGGAGCACCTAGCTGAGGCTGGTTTATGGTGAAATAATGTTCTCTCCGCTTCCAGATTATGGCCCCAAGGCTGCTCACTGGAGCATTCAGATGCTTAGAAATATGTCTGTAACCAAGGCCACGTATGTTTCACAACAATAAGGTTGCGAAGGTCCTGAGAGGTCGTTGTTTTTACCCATCATGAGACCCTTCTTCTGTGGTACTACTCCTTTTCTTGCTGTGTTCTTATTCTTTAATACTTATTCCCTCTTTCATTCCCTTTTAACTAAACCTAATTTAATTTATGGACTTATTTGTTTAGATTTTTTGCATACGTGGATTACTTGGGTTGTTACCGACATTTGGAGTAAATTTCATGCCAATAGCCCCACTAGAAATGTATTTACTGAGAAAAACGTTGATGTGTTCAATACTTATACTTTTATTTTTATTGTAATCACATGGATTGGTTTGCAACATCATAACCTCTGAAACTATCTGATAGATACTGAATGCTACACCTCTATAGGATGTTTCCGGCTGTTAATTATGTATGTATATACATGTGGAACCAAGATATTAGTCCATCAGAACATTAATCCATCTGCTTGTTCTCATTGACACCTTATCAACCAGAAAACCAACAAAACGTTGTTAGTGCCTAATGATGTTTAATTATAGTTTTTTTTTCCCCCTATTAATCAGTTGTTCTAATCTGTTTCCCATTCAGCTCGCAGGCTGTTCATCATCTTGTTAAAATAGGCCTTTTTTCTTTTATTAATCATTTAAAGTGAATATCATGTCTGAGCTGGTAGTTGGTACCCCATTCTGCTGAGAGAAAAGCTCGTAAAGGCAGCAGTGCTTTTATGATTAACTATTTTTTGCGGCTTGTGGCCATTAAGGAAGGAATAAAACCACGCAGGGCAGGTATTGTACAGACAGGTGCTTTTATTATGAGGGCTTGTTAATGGCTTTATATGCGTGGTCATATAACTGCAAAGCTACTGTGCTCATAATAACCAGAGCAATTAACATACACCTAGTACAAGCAGCTGTTTAGGTCAAACATGATATTTCAGTCCCACAGCAATGGACAGCTCTCCATTAAGTAATCTCGTTGTTTCTTATTAACTAGGAATGACTCTGAAAAAAGTGCCTCATATGTCTTGATAAAGAAATACTGAGACAACAAGAAACAATTATACCATTACTTTATGGTGGAACTGTCCACTGAAATAGGACCCCAGATACATGGATGCATGTGGACTGGGTGTAGGTTGATTGCTCCTAGCATACATGCATATATGTAGGAGCTTTGAAAATTCACAGGAGTGGATTAAAGTGCTTAATATGGTTTTGTAAAGTGCATTCTACATTGCATGCACTGGTTATTCAACATTATAATTAGAGTTGGATGATATATATAAAGTCATATGAGGATGTTTTTCAGCCAGGAGCAGTCTTATCAAAATTCTTTTTCACATTGGTTTTTAAGGCCATTTTTGCAGGTAACTGAACAATACAAAGAAGCTCATTTTCATGCTTATAAAGATACAGTCATACAGTGTAACAAAACCTAAAAGAAAAAGTAATGACCAACCAAAATACCTTTGAACAGGCTTTAATCAGGTATGCAATTCTACAAAGAATCATCAAGAACTTTCACACGCCAGTTTTCTTACAGTTAGAAACGATTCCCCAACCAAAATAAACAGGCTTTTCCAAGTGCATATACATTTTAGACTCAACCATCATTTAAATCTAAATCAAAGGCTTCCTTCAAGCTTTGTCTTATGATCGCCTCGTGTGACTGGGAAAGTATGTTATTTCAAGACACGCACTTTAGTTTCCAGTCATGAACAAAATGAATCGTCAGACTCAAATAGGATTCTGAAGTATGGCTAGACCTCAGATTAGCTGGAATGGCTCTCTTAAAGTGCGGATTGACCATTTTGAAGAGTCAATCGAAATTTTCTTTTTCATGCTTTGAATGGAAATCATTTAATGGAAATCAAACTGTAATAGGTAAACTGTCATCACTTCAATGATCTCTTTCCAGGGTTTCTTGTCTTATCATGTGGAGTTCCTTTCTCAAAAACCTTAGTGTTGTTTGTTTTAGTCAATCATCTGGCTGTGTAGCGCTAGCTGATGGACTCTTGACGTGCAGCCTTTATTTTTATGCCATAAATATATAAGAGTTGTCTGTGTTGCGTCTACTATGTAGACTGTGTACTTGTGTTCTACTGACGAAGAATTATTTTTAGGAAGCAACTACTCAGGATTGTCATCCTTGGTTCTCAAACTTTTTCAGAGCTCCTTATTTGTAGATAGGATTATTCCTAAAACCCCTCCATACTTGGCCAGTTGTGCATTTGAAGGCAAAGATGAGATGCAGCTTTAGTAAAACAATCTGTTGAACGTGACAGTTTATGAGTTCAACTGGTTTGTCTTCGTTCCTCTGAATGGTTTGTCTGGTTGCCAAGACACCCCCCCAATAGCTCTGATCCACCACCCCCCACTTTGGAAACAGCTGCTACTTTGTTTATGAACCCATGCCGTGTTGCATATTGAGGCTTTTTATTAGCCATTGAACTACATTCAATAGAATGTGCCATGCAGCACACATTGATCTCTCAATAAACCCAGATCATTGTTTATCATTCACAATCAATATTGCCATATTGCACTCCACGATATGTCACTTATTTACCTTTCTTAAGACACTTTAGTTGAGTTCACACATCCAGTCTGGGATGAGTTCATCAGATGCAAGTGTCCTAATCAGTCATACTGGACATTAAGCAATCTTTACTCTGCAGTCAGTAAAAATTCACTGTAATATCTGTTTGAGTCCGTGTGTGGACAGAGCAGGTAATACTGGCAAATTTACAGCGAGCAAGTGTAACATTAAGGAAGTCATGCAAATGGTGCAAAGCTGAAATATGAATTAAACATATTACTATTATAAATATAAGAAAACAAAGATTTTGAAGATGAAGGTTTATTTAAACAAAGACATCAGCAAAATGTCTAAATGGAGAGGGAATTAGGAACTCGTGTCAGTGTCAAAATCATTCAGTTCAGAGTGAGAGACTGGTTAGGAAAATAGGAGCTGGCTGGCCACACCACATTCGGATTCTAGTATGTGAGAACGTGTCTAACGTGGATGCTTTTTTTACTATGGGAGGCTTTTTTGAAAATACAGCTATGGACAAAGTCTGATTTTCTGGACATTTTATGGATTAAAAGTCAAAACTGTTACACTCTTCCTACCCACAGTCACCAAGCAAGAGCACCAACTGGTGGGCTCCCCCGACTGTTCCTTTGTCAAAACTGCCACAAACTTTTGACTAATTAAATGGGGGTAAGATACATTCTTCTACACATTCTGGGTTTCCAGTTAGAATAAGTAGCCATAGTTTGTTTAGCTTACTTGATTTGTATTTTCTTCTCGATCCGTCTTGATCCCAGTTATTGGTGCAGCTTTGGGTGTTTTAAATATTTACAAATTGCCCAAGTCAAAGCAGTTTGAGGGCTTTATTATGATGAACTTTAGCCCATAACAGAGACAACTCTCAGCACAGACGAAACATGGTCACGGGCAGCCCAAACCCATTTGCTTTTGCCACTGTCAGTGTATTCACCCACTCTGCGCTCAAATAGAAATGAGGCTGCGCGCACACACACACACACACACACACACACACACAAGCATGTTACTGAGCAAGATGTTTGTAAAGCTCCTTTCACATTAATGAAATCGAGAGACTTCCATGTTTTTATAGGTATTGGTGTAAATCTCAACGTAAGAACCGATATCTGTTTTTGTTGTTTTATATTGTTTATATTCCAATTAACACAAGTCTATAACAAATGGGTAATTGTTCATTTCAAATGATTTTATGGTGTCATAGTTTTATATCCCAGATTTTATGGTGCCATGGTTTTATACCACTCTTAACACAGACACTATCTCTTTGCTTTAATAGCGTCATTAACAGCTGAACTTAAATGACTTAAAAAAAGATTGTTGGCAGCAAGTGAGAGCCTAGTTCTTGATGTTGAGGTAGGAGAAACAGGCAAGCATAAGAATCTAAAGAACTTTGTGATAGCTAGACCACCATGTTTCCAGTATAGCAGGTGTTCCCAGTTAGTACCTAAGAAAACAATTCAAAGCTGGACAGCTGGTGACAACAGGGTCATAGACCCCAAAGGCTCAATGATGTAAGCAGGGACCGTAGACAAGATAGTCTGGCTTGAGCTATTTTTGCTGGACTGTACACAGAAAATGTAAATGGAAAAGGAAACTTGCTACGTATGGGGCTGCCCAGACAATTCACCCATGTGGACACTAGTACTGCTCCATGGAGTACCTGAAGAAGATGTCCTGGTCTGATGAATCACGGTTTCTTTTCCATCCTTTGGATGCTCAGATGCATGTGTGCCTCATGAAGAAAATCCCCAGGATGGACAAT
>CM029367.1:4551223-4556223 GCA_017165825.1 Hepsetus odoe
GATCTGATTCACAGGAAATGAAGATCAGTTAAGAATGATTCATTTTTGTACAGATATGTTAAAGTTAAATCGCTTGTAAATAAAGAAGGGAAAATCCTCACGTAAATACACTGTATTAACGTATCGCATATTAACTCAGTGGTCCCCAGCCACCGGGCCGCGGACCGGTACTGGGTCCGTGGGTCATATGGTACCGGGCCGCACAGAAATGTTGATTGAAGGATATTTTATTGATTATCAGAGTCTCAAAGAGTCTCAAAGAGTTAAAACAAAAAAGTATTTTATGCACTTTGTTTCTATGCCGTTCCGGGAAAATATTGTTGTCCGTGTGGCAAAAAAGGTTGGGGACCACTGAGTTAAGTAAACCACATACAGGCCATAGTGAGACGCTCCATCAAGGGAACACCTCTAAGACAACTTGAAACTTGCAGTAAACAATCCTTTCTAGACCTTAAAAAAATAAATGAGTGCTGTGTGCTGTGTAGGGGGGAATGAGCTGTGTTTGTGCTGAAGGATAGATTCAATAATTTTGAGTCTAATGATTTTTTATTACATTAGTGCCGCGCTGTGCTTGTTCCAGCCATTTGAAATGGTTGAATCTATACTCAGTAATTTACAATAACCGTCTTCCTGCAGAGCTGCAGTGGAAGGAGCCTGGGTGAGATAGCTTGTACACTTTTTACTCTTTGCTCTTCTTTTTACTCACTGAAAGTTTACAGTTAATAACAAGCAGTTGCTAAAATACAAATGAAAATTGGCCCATTCAGAAATGAAAATCTGCATGAAATGTTTCTATAATACATAATCCCTTAAACTCTTCGCATGTTGTTCAGATATTTATGTCCATGACCTGTTGAGTAAGGGCTTTAAAGATGCTCTGCAGGGCACAAGAATTAGAGCCCTGCTGTCAAAAGGGATTATGAGAGGTTATTTGAAAAACCAACACCTACACGAGATTTCATAAAGCCTAGAAAAAACCTGCCTAAGCATTCATTACTGCTGATTTTAACTTCAGACTTTCTTAATGTCCCTGGTCATAAACATGCTTAGGAGCAAGGTACCGTCCCCATCACTGCTGCATGGTGTGTAAATGCAGAGAATGCGGGAATGCAGAAGAGAGGTGAAGTAGAGAGTGCAGGCAGGTTGGAATGGGTGGAGAAGAGTGGCTGGAGAGATTTGTGACAGACGGGTACCAGCGAGAGAAAAAGGGAAGGTTTACAGGTCGGTGGTGAGACCAGCTATGTTGTACGGCTTGGAGACGGTGACACTGAAGAAATGACAGGAGGCAGAGCTGGAGGTGTCAGAGTTAAAGATGCTGAGATTTTCATTGGGTGTGGCGAGGATGGACAGGATTAGACGTGATTGTATTAGAGGGACAGATCAGGTTAGACACTTTGGAGACAAAGCTAGAGAGGTTGCGCTGGTTTGGACATGTCCAGAGGAGAGACGAGGATTGTATCGGGAGGATGTTGATGACGGAGCTGCCAGGAAAGAGGAGAAGAGGAAGACCAAAGAAGAGGTTTATGGACGTGGTGAGAGAGGAAATGCAGGTGGTCGGTTTGAAGGAGGAAGATGCAGAGGACTGGAAGAAATGTAAATGGATGATCTGCTGTGGCGACCCCTAACCGGGAGCAGGTGAAAGAAGGAGAAGCTCTATAAATATATATTCCCCCGTGTGCGGATCTGTCCAGGGTGAATAACCTTCTGCTGTTTGGACACCAAACCAGCATTTCCTGCGACCCTATAGGATAAGTGGTTATGATAATAACAAATAGATACTATTTCATTTATTCATTCATTAATTAGCCTATCAAACACATCATAAAAAAAAACACAGTTCTGATTTATTGAAGTATAAAAGTTACAACGAAGGCTGCTCTTTTTTAGGGAAAACACCATGTTTAGTGTTCTAGATGTGCAGTGATGCAATTAATTATTTAGAGTAAAATTGGACTTCAGACACTGATTGATATTTTTTCTATTGATTATTTTACTATAGCATATATATTCGAGCAGTTCATGCCCTTAACTGTGCGTGTGTGTGTGTGTGGGGGGGGGGGGGGGGTGAAGTGCTAGTGCTTGATATATATATGTTAAGACTCAGTGCTTACTCTCTATCTGTGTGTGTGTGTGTGTGTGTGTGTGTGTGTGTGTTTGTGTGTGTTTGACGGCTGGTCTGACAGTAGGTAATTGGTTTCCTCACACTCTTCCCTCTGGTTGAAGACGCAGCAGAAAGCAATTTGAGCAGCACGTCACTTCACATCTGCACACACTTCAGCTCACACACACACACACACACACATACACACACACATTTACACATTTACACACACCTTTTTGGAAGACAGTGAAGATGGATCAATGCACTGGGCCCATTATCATCACTCTTTTCACCCTGAAACATCCATGAACTTTGATAGTAACATGCAGGTTGGCTTTAAGGCAGAAACAGCTAAGAATTAACAGATCTGGAGAAAAGAAAGAGCGGATTTCACTTGCTTGAATAAAGCTCCAAGTAGAAATGTTCAGCTTAAACTCTGTATGATCAGATCATAAAGGTTCTTTTAATAGAGTTCTACCTAGAACCAAAAAAGACACGCTTTTAAATGTCCACTGATGGCTCACAGCGAGAAAGTCCTGGGTTTGATTTCCAGGTTGGAGCGGCCCGGATCCTTTCTGTGTGGAGTTTTCTCTTTGTGTCTGTCTAGGTTTCTTCCAGGTGCTCTTGTTTCCTCCCACAGTCCAAAGAAATGCACAGAAGATGGATTGAAGATGCTAAATTACCCCCTTGATCTGACTGTTTCTGAGTGTGTGTCTGTGTTTCTGCCCTGTGCTTGCCTGGCGACCTATCTGGGATGTTTGTCTGCCCCCCGAGGGTGCTGGGATGGGCTCCAGCACTCAGACGAGCACTTTTGGGATATTGTGTTCTGTGTGCAAATTCAAATCAGGCCAGATGACACTTGTGTTTGTACATATAAGAGGAGATCATTTAATATGATTAAAATGGGATGAAAAGCTGCTGTTTTCCTCAGTCTTGTTTTACAGAGAGAAAGAAGCGCCCTTGACATTTTTGCTTCGTTTTTATAATTTGCTGATATTGAAACAGATAGGAAACGCTCAGGAGGGTGCAGATGGCCCTGTAGTACATGGCATTGGTTGTTCACACAAAGCCTTCTGAATGAGACCTCACACTGTACATGTGGCTGTTTGCTAGATTTGCAGAGTCTACAAAAAAAAGGCACTTAACAAGACCTGTAATCTTGCATCTAATTTCAGCTATGTGCTCGGAACCCGAAAGCAGGAGTGTGTGTGTGTGTGTGTGTTTGTGTGTGGTGTGTGTGTGAGGTGAAACAACAAATGGCTAAACTCCGGCTGGGATTCCTAATGCAGTAACTCATTCCCACACACTCACTTTCATAACTGAGTGGAGTTGTGGGCAACGAGTCTATCCTATCTCTAGTAGGACGGAAGGCGGAGACACACCCTGGACAGGTTGCCAGTCCACTGCAGGGCAGACATGCAGACAAACACACTCACATGTAGGGTCTCCAATCCACCTGACATGCAGGTCTTTGGACAGTGGATGGAAACCAGAGCCCCCGGAGGAAACACACTCAGACAAGGGAGGGAATGTCCACTCCACACAGAAAGGACCTTGAACAAGGCACCGTCCACGTCACTGCTCCCTTGGCGCTTTCAATAGCAGCCCCCTGCTGCACATGAGTGTATGGATTTTTTTTGTTCCACTGTGTACTAAAGCCCTGGAATGATAGCAGTGAACCATCATTTTCAAGGAAGAAATTCAGTCAGAAAAATCTTGAATGATTTTGATTGTAGAAATGCATGGGGAACTAAAAAAGCCACAGCAGAATTCACTTCTGTGTAGTAGTGAAAGTAAAAGCATGTCCATTTTGATGTCGTGGGTTTGAATCCCAGACCGGTAGCTTGCCCTGAGGTACCCTTGTGCAAGGTACAGTCTCCATCCCTGCTCCCCGGTCACTCCCCATGCGTGTGTGTATGGGTTAAATGCAGAGGTGGCATTTTGTTGTGGATCACTGTGTGCTGTGCCGTGTTCTCACAATGGCAAACAGTCACTTTCACTTGAAAAGGTCAACGCTTTCACAAACACAGACGCACACTGTCAGAAACACAACCTCTATACAACTCAAGTCCATGACTGCTAGAGGTGGCTAACAACCATGCTAACAACAGCAATAACTGTTTCCAACACTGAGAGCATCAGTTATCCCAGACCTTCATTGTCAGTTTCATCATGGATTCTCAAAAAAGAAAGTGCAGTTCAAGTCTGCCTGACAGGGAAATAATTGCTCCGGAACCCCAGTTTTAACAGCACAACGTCACCCTTCTGAGCTAAAAAAAAGGTCTGATGCAACATTCCCAAGATATATCGGTGTGACAGGGTCAGCCACGGATGGTAAAGGAACTAAATGATGAACTAAATATGGTTTGAGCTGGTTTTGGCAATATATCTGATGATCATTTTTGACTATTGACCTCATTTTGTGTCTCACATTATCCTGGCAGCTTAACAAAGAAGCCATTCACTGTTCATTCATTCCGATCACTGGGAAATCGCATAAGGTTGATATTTTTGCAGTGCTGTCCCTTTTAAAGAATCAAACAATTAGTCATGAGACCGAATGTGATAAGGTTCATTAAGAATAAATGGTAGTTTCTGAGACATCTGTGAATTCACTTAAAGATGGAAACGTCTTTGTTTCTCGTATTTCTTAATAAAACAGACATATTTCGCAGATTTGACTCACAACCCTGTCAGGAGATATCATCTGGTCCGAAAGCAGATTCTGTTCAGTGACAGATGGAGCGGCTCTGATTTTTGGGTGTGATTTCCCTCTAAGTGGTGTGAGTACAGTATGACAGATTGAATGAAGCTTATTGTGGTAGATATGGACGGCGTCTCTCTTTTTCTCCGAGCTCTTTTCTCCTTCGGGCGCATTCCGCCGCTGAAAGGGAACGGA